>PVIU01000681.1:0-282102 GCA_004026605.1 Ondatra zibethicus
ATATTATTTTTAATTTATGTATATATATGTGTGTATGTGTGCATGTATGTGCGCATGTGCTCATGAATGCCTGATTAAGGTGTTGGATATCCCTAAAACTATAACTACAGGTGTTTGTGAGCCACACAGCATAGCTGATAGGAAGTGAACTGGGTTCTCTGGAAGAGCAGAAAGCTTTCTTATCCACTGACACATCTCTCCAGCCCAAAGACTGATTTTTTTAAATACACAGGAATTAACTCTACTGCTCTACAATAAGATTTTCCTAACACAGACACTTTAAAAAAAAAGTGATAGCTTTCAGTTTTATAAACTTCTACATTTTGAGTCTCCTAGGTTTATACCCTATAAGAACCAAGAAGGACCAGCTTCATGTAGATGGTGGAAGTGAAGACCTGGGTGCCCACCGGACTATTCAGTAATAGGTTTTTCATAGATGATGGGCTGAAAGGCAGTCCTTAATATGCAATTTTCCTGGCTTAAAATTTGCTGTGGTAATAAGACTAGGAAATCACCCAAATGCCACCCAAGCTAGTAATCTGAAATTTTAGAAATTCTTCAGAGAGGTACTCTAACAAGACTTTGGCCTATGTGAACTCATGTCGTCACGTGACTTGAAATTCCAGTTGACTGTGCTGAGCTGGGGTTATGCTTACTTCAAATGGCACCCATCCCTCAAAAGTGTAAGGTAAGTTGCTACTGTTGAAGACCCCATGCAATTCAGACACAGGGCCCAGAGGTCCTAGAGTTGGAACTGACAGAAATGCCTCCTCCTTGAAGACCACCTTTCATGATACCTGAAGGTGCCATGCAAGCCTTTAAAAGAGGGAAGCAACCAGTCATCCCCCCAGCTGTGACACCTATGAACTACAACATGCCAAGCACGGCATGATAACCCTAAGGGTGTAATAGTAGCATGCGTGTCTTGATGGTAACCAACAGCTCTCTAATTGGACTAAAGGCTCACTCAATCAGAGGAAAACTATTCTGGGTACAGGAAACAGAGCCAACTACTCTGGGTTCATGCCGTCATGGATCTTGGTGGAGAACCTACAACTGCTACTTTATTAAACCGGCATAAGTCCTAATTACACTCTAAACATTTGTCCCTGTATCCACAAAGTGTAGCTCTCACCCCTCATCGATCAAAATTCTCTTTGCAACAGATGAAGAATGTTACAGAAAACTATAACCAATCAAAATGCAGAGTTGGTGATCCCAGTTCCAACTCCAACATCTAAGTGTCGGGAAACATTGAGTAGGAGGAGGAAGAAATGCTAGAAGAGTCAGAGGACCAGGGAGTTTACTATCTCTCTGGAATGCCAGAAGCACCACCCACACAGTCGTACCAACATGATTGCCTAAATATGAACTGAACAATGACAACACCAATAGACATGCTAATGTGGACTGTAAAAGCCTCAACCCTACACAAAGAACTACAGGCAATGGAGGAGAGCTGAGTACAGGACTGCTGTGGAATTATCTTCTTGTACACGATAAAGATTTGTCACTCAAATTGATTTAATAATATGCTGATTGGCCTGTAGCCAGGCAGGAAGTATAGGCGGGACAACCAAACTAAGGATGACAGGAAGGGGAAGGACAGAGTCAGGAGTTGCCAGTCAGATGCAGAGGGAGCAGGAGATGAATGTATTATGCTAATAAAGGTACCACCATGTGTGGCAGACCATACATAAAGAATATGGGTTAACTTAAAACGTAAGAGCTGGTTAGTAACAAGCCTGAATTATTGGCTGAGCATTTACAATTAATATAAGCCTCAGATTGTTTATTTGTGACCAGGTGGTTGGGACAGGAAACTTCTGCCTACCTAGGACAATTAGTCTTCCTCAGGGAACAGCACACCAATTGGTTTTCCAATACCAAAGGTTCAGCTCTGAAAATATACATATAAGTAACAATATACAAACTGAGCAGATTGCATTATTACACATACACACACAGTTTTATATTCATAAAAATTAATAAAAAGGAGGCCATGGATTTGAACTATAGCAAGGATGGTCATATGGGAGTGTTTCAAGAGAGGAAAGGGAAGGGGAAATGATAGAATTATATCATCATTTAAAAAAACCCAAAAGGAATTCTTAAAAATACCACTCTGTTATAAAAAGAAAACAATATTAAGTCCATAAGTGTGCTGTGTAGTAGAAGGACTGTCAAAATGTTCTGGAAGGCTGGGATCATATAAATATTAGCTATTAGCGTGTATCCAGAGCAAATGAGATTGCTTCATCCAGTTACTATTTACTAGGCAACAAGGAACACTTAACCTGCTCTTTTCAGAATCGTGCTCCCATTGAGAGCACTTTCTTCCCCTTCCCAGAGTCCCTCGGCACACCACTGCTTCTCCTCCCTACGGATGAAGTGCTCCTTAAAGGTGAAGTAGTAGCTCTCAGAAACACGGCAGCAGTTAAAGACCACGGGGCAATTTCTCAGATTCTTGGGACTTACACTGTATTCTGACACAGTATATTGGCATCCTGGCATAAGATATGAGGAGGATGCATGGGTACAGGTCTTCAAGGTGGTTTCTTGTTCAAGAAGTTCTTCCTTCGTTCAGAAGGCTACAGATGAACGTGGCAAGGACCCTTCACCCCCTCTCAATTCCGTCACTTAAGACTTGATGAGAGGAAAAAGGGCAAGCAGCCTTGACTAGACATAGTTCCATGACATGCCCAGGAAGATTTCTTGCTGTAGAGGTATGTTTGTCTCTGCAAGTAAAGGCACTTTCTGCCAAGTCTAATTAAGGATTTATTTAGGTCCCCAGGACTCATGTGTTGCAAAGAGAGAACTGACTCCTACAGGTTACCTTCTTGCCTCCAAATTCAAGCCAACCTATGCATATCTTCTCTCAGTAAATATATAACAATGTAATCAAGACTATCAACTTGTCCTGGCCTCAAAACTGAAGGAATAGAGAAGCCTTTTCATTCCATATAATAAGTGTTCTTAATTTTATAGGAAAGACCACTTTTTAAAATATAACCTTTAAAATATGTATGTATGCATGTATAATATGTGTGTGCATGCATATATGCATGTGTGAAGGCATATTTTGCCTATACATATGGGTACCACATCTATGCAGTTCCCACAGAGACCAGAAGAGGTGCTGTATTCCCTGAAACTAGAGTTTACACAATTCTGAGCTGCCATATGGGTGCTGGGAAACAAATCTCTATATGAGAAGTCAGTGCTCTTAATGGAAGAGTTCTCTTCTCATTTCAGTAGCGCCATAAGCCACAGTTTGCTTTCTGTTTCTTTGTTTTGAGACAAGGGCTCACTGGTGGAAGTCACATAGATCTGCCTGCCTCTGCCCCTCAGTCAGAATCAAAGAAGAGCACCACCACCTCTGGCACCATTCACTATTAGTTGTAGGCTTAAATTTCTTTAAAGTCAATTATACTGATGATCTTTACCTCTAATGGCTTAGAGAGCAAAGCAGATTTAGACTACACACTGCACTTTCTAATTGTTTCTGGTAATACGATTTAATCCTCATGCAAATTGAGCCATCTCAGCAAATTCTTGAATACTAGGAGGAAAGGTAACCAGGAGGGCAAAACAGTCTAAAACCCTTTTATTTAGGAGTGACCTAGGCAGCTCCTTTAATATGATTCTTGAAGTTTTGCTTGAATTTACAATAAAGTGTATTTCAGGATGCCACTGCTGAGAACTCTGTGTTTACTAACGGGGGGGGGGGGCGACTGAGGAGCATTTTCATGTCCATACCACCTTAGAGGCAGAGATCACAGAAGAAGTCCCTATTGTTTGATATCATACGCACTCCAGTTGGAAAGGCATCTAGAGAATTGTAATTATATTCTAAGTTAAAGATCCCAGACTTCAGGACAGGAAATGTCAATGTGGTTTCATTCCTTTAGGCTTGGTGATATATCCAATAACTGAGTCAGTCACACAGGCATTGTGAATCAATGTCACTGAACCACGGCTAGAAGCCTATGTGCCTGCAGAGATCATACAACGGGACAAATGTGACCACTTACACGGGGGAAACACAAGACCACTTTGGAGGAGCTGGGACCAATATCACTGACTGAGAGGACCCATGGCTGCCTTCTGCTTCATCATAATGGCATCTTCTATCATCTCCAGAAAACCGCACACAACTACCCTATTCTGGGAGGATACTGACCCATTTCTGGAATATTCCACCACCTCCCCACTTTCATTCACAAATAACTCTCACTTCCACTGAAGTCTTCTTATAGGATGCTACCCAGAGTTTCAAGTAGGGTATCTTTTATGAGGAGCCCAAACTCATTCCTCTAACACATACTAAGTCCCTCTCTGGAATAAGCTTCCTCCAATTCTTTATATTGTCTCGTCTCTGGACTCTATCTGATGGTGACAGGAATCTGAAGATAATGATTAGACATCTTGAGCTCATCTCCATCTCTGAGGCTTCCTCATCCTTTACCACTAGTGATATAATCACAAGAAAATGAAGAAGGAGGCATAGGAGACTCCTTATCAAAGTTATAAGAGTAGGTAAACCCTACCGGCAGGTCCCTTCCACATTCTCTCTGAACCAGGTCAAGTCTCATGGGCATTTCTCCACCCACTGGCATCTAATTGCTTACTGCTTTTATTTCCCTTCATGGCTGGGGGCTCAACCTGGACCATCATGTGTGCTAGGCAAGTGCCCTACCCCTGAGCTACACAGCCTGCTTACTCCTTCCATACTCTGATGTGTTACCACATTATCCCTGAGCTAGTTGAAGACCATGGGTCAAGACAACATCATTTTTCCAATTCCCTTTCACCCTTTGCCCATGGGTTCCCTTATCTATGGGAGAGTTCCTGATAATTCCCTTCTCCCACAAATTAGTTGTATTTTTCTTTCTTCATTTCATGCCTCATTTCACTGTCGTTGAAAATGGGGCCTCTTGAATATTAGGTGGTGATTGTAGACTCACAGTCATTCCACCCCTGGGGTTTGCTATTTCTGTCTGATGTGGGGTGGAGTTGGTTTAGTGACTTTTCCAAACATTTTTTATTAACCTATCATAAAGTTTTCATTGTAGGAGTACAGTTGAGTGACATCAAATCAAATTACAATGTTGCATTTTGCAAGCATCACCATTACCTAGTTATTGAACTTACTCATCCCAAACCGAAATCCTGGCCCATTAAGCACTAATACCTCACTCTCCTCTAACTGGTGCCTAATAACTGCCATTCTTTGGTCTCTATGGATGAGCTTACTCTACATATTTTATATAATTGGAATATATAAGTATGCATTAGGGGAACCCACAGAAGTGTGTCTGTTCCACCTTGACTGAAAGTCAGAGTTTAAGCCTAGCTTGCTCTTTCAAAGTTATCAACAAGAGATCTGACTTAAGGTGTGGCTACAAACAAGATATATTGACCTAGGGTGTGGTTGCTTGTTGTTTTGGGTACTGAGATGGCCCACAGAAGTGGATTCATTTCATCCTGACTACAGGTCACAGAATTCAAGCTTGCCTATTGCTGCTCCTTCAAGAAGATGACAGGAGGTTTGACCCAGGGAATGCCTGCCTACCAGGATGCTCGGTCTAAGGTGTGGTTGCTGCATGTCCTGCATAAACAACAGAATGGTTAACTCAGGATATAGTAGCTTGACGTTTCAAATATTGAAACAAGTAGTTGATCTGTTTGTTCTTTGTGTCATGTTAAAGCAGTCCTTTGTCTCCTTTCCCCCTTTTTGGATTGGGGTGTATAAGCATATGGAAAATAAACACGGGCATATTCAGTATTTACTGGATTGCCCTCCAGGTTCTATCCTATATGTCTCTGTATTTCTTTCACATCTCTGTCCTTCATCTCTAACATTTCTAATCCACACACCCCTACTCTGGAACGTGTGACCCCCGTTGAGACTGGGCCTCGACAGATGTCACCCCAACATGTGGCTATGACATGCCATATAAGGTGCTAAACGGGTATCTATCCTTTTTGTAAGGCTAATTTAAAAAATAAAAAGTCTTCAAATTCTAACCAGTTTCTAGCATGTGTCCAATTTTCTTTATTTTTTAAAGGCTGAATAGTTTTCCATTTGTTGTACATACTATATTCTGTTCATATATGGATCCATTGGTACAAATTTTGATTATTTTTTTGACTATTGTGAATCATGATTTATAAACAGTGAAAGTGATAATATATCTTAGCCTCTGCTTCCAATTGCTTGAGGGTATATTCCCAGAAGTAGACTTGCTGTATTAAAATTCAAAAACCCACAATACAATTTTCCATGGCAGCGATACCATTTCACATTCCTGCCAGAAACAAAGATTCTCATATTTTTACAATTGTAAGTCTTGCTATTTTCTGTTATTTTTATTATTATTTTTCAATGATAGCTATACTGTTCTACATGCAGAGATATTTCAACCTGACTTTGACTAACATTTCCTCCAGGGCCACTAATAACCTAAATCTTCTTTCCCCTGTTTGCTGCTAATCTGTGAATCTTCACTAGAGAAATGTATTTACATCTTCACTCACCTCACTCTTGTCCACTAATTTTTCATTTATGTTTTACACTTTGTGCCCTCAAAGTTACTGTCCAGTTAGTAAATTAGGTAATTACTTAACATAAACTTTCCTAATTGTGTGTGCGTGCACACACACACCCTTTGCTGCCTTTTTAGATTGTCTCGTGTTGGACACTTTGTTGTTGCTTAACACAGTTATCTAAACTCTATCCGAGCTTTCATTTCCTAACATTATGTAGCTATGAGTTTGGAAAGAAAAGCTTAGAATTTTTAAGTATCAGTACTACCTGGGACATCTGCATATCTGTAGACTCCTCATTACATGGGAGTGTGTCTTCAGAGCCATTGTCCCTAAAGTGAGCCTCATCTAAGTGTCTTCTCCTAGGATTTATGTGTGCCTATTATTTCTACCAACTGCCATCTTTGTTCTAGGTAGTTTGTTTATTTCACTCTCAAAGTTTTTCAGGAATATTTTATACAATAGTTTGCTTTGTTGGGAGTCAAAAAAAATTTCTGTAATTCCTTCTAGAAAGTCCAAATAGAAGGACAAATTATTCCTTGGTAATAAAGCCTGCTCTGTGAGGGTGACAGAGCTAAGAACTCTCACCAGGCAGACAGCTCCCATGTTTAATAGTGCTGCCACACTGAGGAAGTATGTAGCTAGGCTAAGTGAAAATGTCACTGTGCTTAAATTTGTCAGGTGAGTTGGAGTCAGATATCTTTAGTGTGTCTACATGAGTCATTCCAGAGAGAATCAACTGAGGAAGAAGACCTGTTCTGAATGTGTGTAGCACCATCCCGTGTGCTGGGGTCCCAGTCTAAATAGGAACGGGAAAGGGATAAAGCCAGTTGGGTAATAGCAGCGAGCACTTTCTGCCTCATGGTCCCCTGAGATGTGTAGAATCACCATCCATGGGCATCAAGCTGAAGCTGGTTCTGGTGACATAGCTCCCTGGTGGGCTGGACACTATCTCCTGAACAGTGCACCAAAACAACCCTGCTTGATGGACATTTGGTCACAGTAATAAGAAAAGTAGTAGCCACAGTCACAAAGCTCGCTCACCACATTCAAATGACCTTCTCTTGATTTAGCACATGCTTGGCTGCCTGAACCTTCGTATCTTCTGCAGAGGATTCATGTAACTTTACAGCTAGAGTTCTGTTGCTCACTATATCAGTGTTTTTATGGAGGAATGGGCCTTTGGACCTTCTTTCTCCACCATTTTTACTGAGTTGATCACTAACTCTCATGTCATTGAGACATGCAGACCCACATCCTTAACAGTACTGAAAAAACTTAAGGTGGGTCAGGCACAGGTTCAGTTGGATCAAGTTCATAATCTGAGCTTTGACGTGAAAATGGCATGTCTGGCACTATCCACTCACACACTCTCTCATTCCCTACTTTCATCCGCTCATTTAACAAAATCGGGAACAACATGCCAAACCCCCAGGTCACTGTGCTTGTTTGAAAGAGAATGGCCTCCAGAGGCACTTGTTTGAATACTTGGTCCCCAATTGGTGGAACTGTTTGGGAAGGACCAGGAATTGTGGTATTATTGGAAGAGGTGTGTCACTGGGGGTGGGCTTTGAGGTTTCCAGCCATTCTTAGTTAGCTCTCTCTGTCTTCTGCTTGCAGATCAAGATGTGAGCTCTCAGGTGTTCTTGCCTCCATGCTTCTGCTCTGCCCTCATGCACCCTCAAAATCATAAGTTCAATTAAATCCTTCCTTTTATAAGTTGCCTTTGTCCTGGTATTTTCTCACAGCATTAGACAAGTAACTAATACAGCAAATCTCAGGCCAAAGTCATTCTCATAAACTCAAAGACTAAGGCTACTGCACCAACACCTAAAACAAGGTTATCCATAGAGACTAGCAGGCTTCAAATCATTCAATGTGGACCAGCACTTGGGCGTTTATGGTTTCAGCATCACAACTCTAAAGACATGTTTTCTAGCCCGTAGCTAACCCTAAGTCTTTTCTGGAAAGGTCACACCTCTCCATGTATTTCTTATAAATCTCCATTTCTCTCTAATGCCCGTTAAGTGTTTTATATAAATGTGACAAATATAGAGCAAGTCAGACATTCAGATTAATGACAAGGTGTTGCCTGTGTGTGTGTCAGGGACAATATGGCATGTGCTCTTGTCATAAATGTTACAGCAGTGATTTGCGTGTCAGGGCTTCATCAAAAGCATCTAAAAAGGTTTGAGTTGGAGAATAGGCTATAATTTCCACGTCTGCCCCAAACAATCAGTCACTGACAGGCTAGAAATTCTTATCAGTAAAGATTGAGCCAATTTTCTCTATTTCATAAAAGCACATTATTTCACAAAGAAACTTTTAAATGACACAAGGCCTGATTGAAATTGCATGAAAGAGACACTGAGTCACAGGAATGATTTTTAAACAAAGTTTAATAAGTGACTGTGCCTATCAGTGGGCTGGACAGCCTAACTCTGCCAAGATCCATTGAGTAATAATTAAAGCATGTAGGTTAGTCTCAGGATTGGAAAGGTCTTTCCACGTTAATGGATTTTAGCCCTGGTGCCCTCAGCTTTCCTTACACGTTTTGAGGTTCACACTGTCCACATCTTTGCTTCCTCCCACACTCTGACCAGTTTGCCTTTCTCAAGCTCTAACAAGTTAGTTGAGACTAAACACAAGAGTCAGAGATACAGGCAAAGAGGACCCTGAGAATTTCCACATGGGAAAACATAATTTTGAGAACGACTTCTCCAGCCAACAGCAAAGAAGAGTAAACGACAAACATTCGCAAGTGTCAGGTGGTTCAGAGAAAATGGACCAAGTTTTGTTTAATATGGGGTGCTAGGGATGAAACCCAGCATTGTGCATGCCAAATGACTGCTGGACCCCTGACCTAATCCACAGTCTTAATCCTGGAGAATGTTTTTAAAGGTTTGACACTTGTAGGAAAGAGCTTTAAGCCCCCAGACAGGTCATAGAATAGGAATGGACACATTCCACTGGTTTCATATGGTTAAGATCATGTCAAATTTGACTTAGGAACAAATGAAGAAAAATTAAGATAGTATTAATATTGTCAAGTAGGAAATCAGCAAGAGCTGTCATTCATACCAATGGCAATTTCCTGATATATAGCTAATATAAAGGCAATGCAAATCTTTGGAGGGGAGCTTCAACTTGAGGCCAGGGCCTTAGTGCATGCTAGGCAAGTGCCCTGCCACCAAGTTCCATCCCCAAACCCTAGATCACACAAATATTAAGCATATCCTTCCTTGTATTTCTTCAATCATATGTGACCCCATGATCAGCACTCAGACTATGGCATGAGCAGCTCGTCTGTCCAGAATGATGCCTCTGTGTTCTTCTTCTACCCACTCTCTTGCAGTCCGTGCCCAACTGCTAACATGTTTCTGACCTCCAAAGCATATTTTGCCTTTACTTGAGCTTAATGTAAGTGGGATCACAGGTTATAATTCCCTTGCATCTCTTTCTTTAAACTAACGGTTCTTAACCTATGGGTTGTGGCTTCCTTTGGGGCCAAATGACCTTTTCACAGGGATCACCTAACACCACTGGAAAATGCTGGTATTTACATTACAATTCATTTGAGCAGCAAAATTACAGTTATGAAGTAGCAATGAAATAATTTTATGATTGAGGGTCGCCGCAACACGAGGCAGTGTATTAAGGGGTTGCAATGTTAGCAGGGTTGAGAACCATTGTTTTAAACATTATGACATTAAGAATCATTCATGGGCTTGACTATCAGCAGCTGAGTAGAATTCCACTATCTGAATATGCCATAACTTTATCAGTCTGTGGAGATTTCAGTTGTTTCCAGTTTGGGGTTAATATGAAAAAAAAGGTATTAGAGACATTCTTTTACAAGTCCTTAAATGGATATATTTCATATCTTTTAAGCAAAAACTAGGAGTGGAATTGTTCAGTCATAGTAAGTAGTAAGTATACATTTAACTGTATTAGATTGTGCCACTAGGCCCAATGCCACAGGCCTGCTATCTCTGCTGCTCAAGAGGCTGAGGAAAGAGGATTGAAAGGCCAAGGCCTGTCTAAGCTGAGTTGAAGACTGACTTCAGACCTCGTGGAAGTAAAATGGACCTGGAATGGAGTCCAGTGAGAAAGTGTTTGCCTCGTATACCACACACATGTGGATTCAATCCCCAGTGCCATGCAATATATAGTTTTCAGTTACTGTCAGATACATCAAGGACACATGCCAGCAACAGATATCATTTGGACATGTGGTCCATGTGCATCTCTCAATCTTCTCCTGAGTTGCTAATAGTGCTTAAAGGTGATTAATATGTAGTAACTATAAAATCCACTATGAAGCTTACAATTAAACACTGACTCAAGAGGACATAAGTTTAAGATAAGCTTAGGCAAAATAATTAAAAGTAGATGCATTAATGCAGCTACATAATATTTTAGAACGGTAATTTAGCAAAACAGAAGTTATGAGTGACTTGTAGCAAAATACAGGCCCTAACATTTTGTAGAATCCCATTGAATTAAATCATTTCCATTAATAAGTAGAAAGAACCAAAGCAATAATGGAAAACTAACTTTGAGGTTTAATGGATGCAGTCTTGGACTGTTACTTGTCCATTCCACTTCTTATACCCTGTTACAAAAACTGAATTACTAAACAGATAGGTATACCTTCTAAACTGGCAGAGAGAGAGGTAGGAGTACAGGGAGGAGTGAGGGAGAGAGAGAGACAGGGTGCAGGAGGGGGAAAGAGGAAGGGCTAGAGAGTAAGGGGTGGTCAGGGAGGCTGTTTTGTTAAATTAGTCCTTTAATTATGAAGTAAGAGACAAGAATTGGAACAGAATAGAAGTATGTTTTATAGATAGTTCATCTTTCAGCCAGAGAAGGTCAGGAGAAGTAATAGGGTTGGAACACACAGGGTTTGAGAGATATATTAAGGCTTTTGGTGTTTTAATAAAAATAATGAAAGCTAGTGTATGGTTTAAGCTCAGAGTTTACTTGATGTGCAAGCTAATTAGGAAGTTGCAATAATCAGAGAGAAGAAAGATGGGTGTTAGTGAGGTTACTGGAAAATGTCCTGAGAAAGACAAAAACGCGTGCATGCAGGGATAGAGTCAGGAAGAATAAATCCAGAAATAATATTTCAGGACATGCACAGGATTGGATATGGGCCACGAGGAAGAGGGAGATATAAAGTGTGACTAGCTTACATAGCAGGAGAGACAGAGGTGACTTCTCAGAACGAGAAGGCCATTCTCTCTACTAAAATGAATTTGACATAAGCTTCCAAGCAGGACTAATTTCCCCCATCTCAACCTGAAGTTATGAGGGGGTCAACACTGCTCCAAATGTGTGATGGAAAAATTAGATCATTGCTTTGATGATACCCACACCTGGAGGAGCCATAATTGCTTATTTTAAAAAATGATGTTGGAGTCAGCTGCAGGGCTTTGATGAGCACAAGAGTGAGCCATGCGAAGACAGAATGAGCACAAGAAATAAATTGCTTGGTGCTCAGTAGCCCAAAGAAACAATGAGCTGGCTTTATTACAAGTTTGGGGAAATGAAAAAGTTCTGTGAAGTGACAGTCTGCCACTTTGGATTCCTCAGAGAAGTATCCAAGTTATTATTCTGGGAATGCATGCGTTTGCTTTATCACTAGGCCATTTGAACCAGTAACTGTTCATTAAAGCCAACTATGAAGTACAATTATAATTTTCAGATACATATAGCAAAATTTGCTATCTGGAGACAGCAGAGTAGAGATAGAGACAGACCATGGCTGGAGATAACATTCTGAAGAGCTTCATTGAATTCAAAAGAGGAGCCTAAGAAAACTTACTCAGAAATAGAGATGAGATTTTTTTCCCCAACGAGACTCATGGTGCTAACCATTTCTGACAAATACATAGCTTAAATAAGGTGTGGCTAAGACACATGGATGCTAATTTTAGCCTCAAATCTAAGGCTTATCAGCTATATAAAAAATATACTCTTTTCTTCCCAGCAAGATCTATTGAAGGGGTTTTTGTCTTTTGCCCAGAGAATACCTGTAGTTTTCAATTCTTCTCCTGATTGTAATAGCACGGCGTGGGTTTCTTTAATGGCTAACCTCAACTGTCAGAGATTTGGATTGAGAATCTCCGAGGAGAGTAAGAAGCAGATCTCTGTACGTGTCTGTGCGTGGAGATGAAAGCATGAACTCTGACCTCGTGAATGATCTGATGGGCTCATGCTATGACAGCATTACTGGGAAGTGGTGAAAGCTGGAAAGAGTGGCCCAACAGGGATGCACCCTTGGCTTATGTCTTCCTATGGACATTTTCTGTGTTCTCTCTCCTTGCTTCCTGTGTGTTATGATATGAGCTGCCATGCCTCCCACGACCTCCCATTAGGGACGGAGCTCTCAGAAGCTGTAAGTAAAACAAACCGTCATTCCTTGACTTATTTCTGCCAGATATCATTGTCAGGGCTATAAGACGTCTAGTACAGTTTCCATGTGGAAACTCGGTTGTATTCTTGGAAATGCAAGGAAATTCTGAGTTATGATGTGTTTTCAAAATATAGTTTGGGCTCTGACTAGCATGTCATAAGTTAGCTAATCACTACTGAAAAACTCACACGAGGAGCTTATTGGAACCTGCATTAGATAGTGCTTTTGTCAACCTGACACAAACTAGAGTTATCTGAGAAGGGGAAACCTCAGCTGAGAAAATGTTCCCATTAGACTGGCCTCTAGGCCAGGCTATGAGGGTATTTTCTTGATTAACAATTGATTGGAAGGGGCCAAGCCCAGCCCACTGAGGGCAGTGCCACCCTTAGACAATTGGTCTTGGGTTGTGCAAGACAACAGGCTGACCAAGTCATGAGGAGCATGCCAGTAAGCAGTGTTCGCCCACGATTTCTATTTCAGTTCCTGCCTCCAGTCATTTTCCTGCCTTGAGTTCCTGCCCCAGCTTCCTTCAGTGATGCAGTATCCCCTGAGAGCTGTAGGATGAAATAAACCAAGGCTGCTTTTAGTCAACGCTTTGTTAAGGCACTAGAAAAGTGATGCAGGACTCATTAGACGTGATCGTGCAGAAACCATCTCAATATTCTATAGATGTTACAAGATCTTGTAGACAGAAGACATAAATCTAGACAATGTTAATGATGAGAATGAATTCATTTCCATATTGACCCCAGCCGGTACAGGAAGTCTGTGGATTGTCCCTAGCTCTTTGTTATTAGTTTCTTTTGTCAAACTGCCTCTTAGATTTTTTGCAATGTTTAGGTAATTTTTGTTGTTATTGTTGTTTTCAGGCAAGGTGTCATTCTATAGCCCAGTCCAGACTGGCATGGTACTCACTATGTAGACCAGGTGAGACTAATCTTGAAGTCACTAAGTAGTCACGTCGGGTCTTGAACTCCCAGGAATGCTCTCACCTCAAGCTCAAGTGCTGGGATTGTTGGCACAGTCATCACTCTTGGCTCAATTTCTTATGAATGGTAAATCTGCCACCTTTGCCAAGTGATTTTAACCTTTGAGGCATGGTTTCTGCATCTACGGCACTGATATGGTGTGATTTTTCCTAAAAACATTATTCGGAAGATAAAATATTTGTAAATTTGTGGAGTATTGAAATAATGTCTGTAAGTGTTAGCTGTTCCATAGTATCATAATTTTTGCAAAATAAACTGAGTACTTCCACCCAGTGGGCTCTTCCAGGGCTTTTCATATGGGCTGGAAATCTGAGACATCTTTGACACTTCCTGTTTCCCAGATCTAACTGCCATGCTTTGACGCGAATTTTGCTTACATTTGTGTACCCTGTCAATCACTACACGTACGACATTACTTAAAGACTTAATTCCCTGCTTCTCGGCCACTACATTTGGTTTTTAATGACCTCTCCTAGCGCATACTCTCTGGACATGATTGCACAGCTGAGGAGTGCCAAATTCATCTTCCATCGAGAAGCCCTGAGTCATACCGCATCCCTGCTGAGAAACTTTCAGAGGTTTCTATTTCCATCCAAGAAGTACTGCATGGTAGGCCTTCCATGGTCTCGCCCTCACATTACCTACCCCAGCCCGATCTCTCATGTCATGTTTGAGCCCAGACATAAGGTCTCTCCTAGCAGCACTCGAGGACTGCCCGTGTGCTCCTGTCCCATGGCATGCTTAGCCTGCTTGCGCACCTGTGAGGACCATTCTCATCTCAGCCTTCCCACTGCCTGGGATTCACTACACACTTCACTCAGAAGTGTTTCTAAGAGGTAAGACTGCTTTTTGAAAGAAAAATCATTTATAATTCCATTTTCTACATTTCTTTCGCAAAATATGTTCCACATCGAGCATTGCATTTGACTTCCTTCCTTCCTCCCTCCTTCCCTTCCTCCCTCCCTCCCTCCCTCCCTCCCTCCCTCCCTCCCTTTCTCCCTTCCTTTCTGACATACATATCCTTCTAGATTGTCATCTCACTGACAACAAGACCTTGTTTGGTCCTTTCTTGAGACTTTTCCATACCAGTGCCAGATTCTGAAAAAAAAAAAAGTGTTCTGGGTGCTGGAGAAGGTACAGCAGATGAAGACTTACTGATAAGCAGCAGGCATGAGAACCAGCATTCAGATAATTCATGTAAATGCCATGTGGAGAGCTGGCCCACCTGGAACTCCAGAGCTCAGGATGTGGAGATGGGTTCCCCAGAGCATGATACCTTGGGAGACGAGCCTTCCTGGTGAGCATCAATTGATGGACCCTGACTCAGAGAGTAAGGTGAAGGACAATCAAGAAAAACTATTGACACCAAGCTCATACTGACACAAGCATATGTGCATAAATGCGCCCTGCTGTGTAGCACTATTCCTGGGGAGGCTTGGACAGACATCCACTTAGTCCAGATACTGAACCAAAGACAGACCTGAGTAATGAAACCACTAAAGCCCCGTTTAGTAAACCAGTGAGTTTATTAAGGTCCCTTACAGAGTATGAGTGAGTGGAGCATAGGTGACACAGAGCATAGGTGTTACTGAAAGCCCACCCCAACATGTCTGAAAACTCAAGAACACTGGCATCCTGGATGTCAGAATCTCTTCATCAGCCCTCACTGCTTACATGACTTTGGGGAGAAGGGGGTCTTGTGCACGTGTTAGCAACTTTCTGAGATAAATTTTTGAGTTGTTTATTTCCTCAGTCCTAATAGCCTCCTTAGAATTTCCTGAAGTTTTTGTGGTTGTTCTTTAGATTTGCTTTTATCCATGCATGTATGTGAGTATGCTATGTGTGTTCCAAGTCCAAGGAGGACAGATCCTCTGGTGCCGGAGTTACAGAGAGTTGTGAGCTACCTGCTGTGGGTGTTGGGAACTGAACTCAGGTCCTCTGAAAGGACAGCAAGTGCTTTAACCTCTGAGCCACCTCTGGTTCTGATGGTTTACTGAGTCTTGATGAGCTTCCCTCCAGGAGGAAATGATTCATCTCAGAGGAGAGTACTAGACAACACACCCATGCACATATGAACATACATACACACAGAAGCATCACACACTTATGCATATAAACATGTATGCACACAGAAGCACCACACACATATGTATATGTACGTGCATATACACAGAAACACCACACACGTACACATGAAAAAGAAAAACTGTTACTGGATGCATGAGTGTAAATCTATACATCAGATCTACTTTGTGACTTGTAAATTTAACGCACACACCCCGGCATTTTTGTCTCCCTTCGCCTTGTCTTTTATTGAGAAGATGGTTTGTTCTATCAAGGGGATTCTATTAGACTGCAAATGTTCAACCTGTCTCAGAAACACTTCAGCACTTGAGACAATGCAAAGATCGCAGCAATACCAGCAACTGTGCTCATCTTTAGGTTATTGTGGTGCCAATAAGCAGGGCATTTCCAGCTCTTTGGCCTGGCTGCCAGGGCTGGAACTCAGAGAAGGAGCCTTCAGCAGTCCTCTCGGGTACACAGTGACTTCTGATTTTCAAAGCACATTCTTGGGTCTTAACTTACACTTGACCCTTCCTTTTGATGTGGAAGTGTGGCCTGCTAGTAGAAGGCTGGGGACAGTGACTTGTCCAGGCCCTGGAGGGGAGGCAGGAGTGGAACGTGTTATGAACTCAGACGCAGGCAGTTTCATCTCACTGCCAGTTTGAGTTCCCCACACTCATTCTGCGCATGTGCAGACTCAAGGGGATGCTTGGGAACCCAGCCGCATTCCCATTTCTATGTGGAAAGAGGTTTCATTTCAATTTTTTTTGAAATGCTTGTTCTCCCACATGATATAGGTTTTGAGGGAGGTCTGACTGTGTTTCCCAGAGTGGGCTGGAATGCCTCCAACACAGCAACCTTCTGCCCTCCTCCAACTACCAGCATCAACTGTGGCTGAATTAAGTGTTTCTTTTATGTAATTTGAGTTCTTAATTTTTTTCTTTTTTCATAGGTAATTTTCACATACTAGAATGGACCCATTGCAGACCACAATGAAGTCACAGTATTCTTTCCACCTAAAGTCCTTTGAGCCCTATAGCCTATGAGTATTCCCAAAGCCCTTTCATTATTTCACATATGCCCAACATTTACAACTATGCTCTGTATGTGCTTTGCAAAGTCTTCAGACCTGTTTCACTCAGACTGAGAAATACATGCTTCAAGTGGCTCCAGAGCCCTGGGTCCTCTATACTAACACGCCTCTCATGTTATCACAGACCAAGATCCTCTACTTCATATTTACATTCATATTCTCTCTCTCTCTCTGTGTGTGTCTCCTTTCTCTTTCTTTTCTGTTTTTATTTAAAAAATCAGATTATAATATCTGCTTCATCAGACATTAACATTTATAAAAATGTTAAATACTAGCACAGAAAACATTGAGACCAGGGCTGCTGAGATAGCTCAATGGTTAAGAGCCATCTTGCATAGGACCTGAATTTGGTTCCCAGCACACACATGGCATCTCACAACAGTTCCATGAAATCTGATGCCACCTTCTGACCTCTGCAGGCACTAGGCACACAAGTGGTGCACAGACATGTGCAGGCAAATATTCATACACATAAAATAAATAAGTCCCCCCAAACCCTAAAATAACCAAACGAAGTAAAACAACACATCCAGCCTACTAATGTATTGTGCACATTGATGTACATGTAAGGCTCATGTACATTTTAAATTAGTAGTTTGCCATCTGACATGGAGGGGTGGGTCTCACGTGTCAGAACTGAATGCAATATTCTTCTAATAAGAAAAGGAAGCCTCCAGCAGTAACTGAACTTTTCATAAATCTTCACCTTGAGTCATCCAATGTTTGCTTATTTGAGATCTAAGTGTTTTTTTTTTCTTTCTATTCTTTCCTCCCTCCCTGTCCCTTATCTTCCTTCCATTAGTTTTATAGCACCTGGGATCTGAACAGACTAACTTCTCTTTAAATATTAATTTCTGTACATAGTCTAACAAATACAGACATCCCAGGGGATGTTGCTTTAAAAGATTTTGATTTAATAGATCTAGGTTAGGGTCTAAGATTCTGCATTCCCAACAAAGTGCTAGACTATAGCAAGGTGTTTTGACTGGTGAATGAGTAGATAATTTATGTACAAAAGAGCAGAGCCTTGATTTTTTTTTAAACCCCTGTACTCTCAGTGCCTGGATCATGTCTGATATAGTAGTTGCTCAACTAGCAATTAAAGATAAATGAATGCATACATTTTATTTAAATAGAGGGAAACACAACATGGTTTGTTTGGTAATTATGGTTTTAAGCAGCTGACTTTGCAGAGACAACCTGGAAAAGTCAATGAACTTCTCTGAGCCTCAGTTTCCTGGATTGCACAAAGAGTTCTCTGAGATCCATTGTGCCTTGCAGCATATGATTCAGTGAATTCACAGGAATCAGAAAAAAATAAGTGTTTCCCAACCAGTCAAAATTGTGCAAACATGACTAACGCTCTTGCCTTTGTCTTAAAAGCCACTCCCCTTACTCTTCCAGCACGGTGACCTGGCTACTATGGATGCAACTCAGGGAAGGAGACTTTAGCAGTGCTCACAGGTGCACTGTGACTTCTTATTTTCAAAGCACGTTCCTGTCTCTTAATTTGTACTTGACCCTTCCCTTGCAATGTGGGTTCCTCCCTGTTTTCCATGATCTCCAGTTAAAAGCCATGGACATATGTTTTCAGAGCAGTTGGGTGATGAGAGGAAAAAAAGAGAAGAGAAAAGAAAGGAAAGGAAATTAAAGGAAAGAAAAGGGAAGCTGCATGGCCATATCCAAAGCCTTGAAGGATCACAATCAAGTCTACAGAACAGCCAGTGAGAGTTCTGACAAGAGTGGGCAGTTACTGGAGAGAACATGGGGGAAGACACTTACTGCTTAAAATGATCCAGAGAGCTTGTCCACTTTGCCAGCCAACTACCAAGCTTCCTGTTGACCTCTGCTTTTGCATCTTGCTGGCTGGAGCGCAGAGTTCTGCCCTTTCTCCATAGGCAAAGGATACCAGGTGCCTGAGGCACTAGGAGCCTGTATTGTCTCCAACTTCAAATCTTTGAAAGAACAGGTCATGGAAACACAGGGGTTCAGAGACCTATTCATTTCTGGGTCATTTACTTAGCTATTTGGAGAGAGTACAGCTTGGCACAGGGAGGGGAAGAACACCATTCGAGGCTGTTACGTGAGCGAAATAAATGGCCCCGTGAATTGAGGGAGCATTCTCAAATCCTGCCCACATCGTGGTCTTAGTTTATTCACGGTCTTACCTCTGATTGGGAGGAAAATTAGTTACAGCTGGGAAAGGAAGTCACATCTGTGTCCTGTATGAGCCGAAGCCACCTCATTCCTTTTTGCTTGCTCCAAATTGTCCTACCACTCCAAAGCATATGCAAATGCGAAAGGGAGGAGTTTGAAAGGGAAGACATGGATCGGGAGCTCTTTGCAGCATCTGGGTTTGAACACTGAAGGTGAGGACTGACACATCCGTCCTTCCCTTCCTGTGCCATTCACTGAAGCATGGAATGAGCTAGCCATTTTACTTGGCGAGTCCTCAAAAATAAGCATGTTTTTCCAAAGAAAAGTAGATTATACACACCCTGAGTTGGCCACATCCACCAATCCACGCGTCACCATCCCATCTCCTCCTTTGTGTACTGACTCCCATGGTCAGCCAATCCCTACTCCTTTATAGAGTGAGAGACAGAATGGATAAGATGCTCTTGTGTGAACACAATGAGTATGTGGCAAGTGGTTCTTTCCCACATGTGTGCTATCTTGAAGCATTTCCCAGTGTTTAACCCTGCAATGCCTGAATAATAAGTACTGCATCTAGAAGGGGCAGTAGCAGACACGACAGTGGCTCCCCCCCTTTAAAGGAAGGTTCTGTGTACATTTCCGTCCCTGTGTTTGCCTATATGCCACACACCAATGTTCTAATAATAAAAATAATATGCCTCATTGGGAGTGGTGGAAGAATTATTAAAATAAATAAATACAGGGCAGCAGAGCTCTAAGTCATGGGCTTTGAAGAGTTTGGCAAAAGGTTGTAATTTCTTGAGTCAATACCAAGTCCTAAGTTCACCAGGAGCAACAACACTGTCTTTATTCACTGTCTGTCAACAGTGGGAGCAGGTGGGAACGATCCTAATCATTGATTATAGCTGACAGAACCTCAGCCCTTCCTTGCATCCATGGGCGGCTATGAAGAGGCGCTCCAGTGGTTTTGAAATGTTTGAAAGGAGCTTCAAGACATCAGGTAATGTGAAAGGCAGGAGGGCGTGAGCTGTGGTGTGGCTGCTGCAAACCCGCTGCTGAGATGATTTGTGTGAAGGGGCATGTGGAGGCGGACAGGGACAAGGGGCAGGCTTTTCGGGCAGAATGAGCCTCTGATTGCTGGCTGACAAGGTGTTTGCTTTTCTGTTTTCTAAATGACGCAGGAAGCTGTCCACATTGTGATTTATGGTGGAATGGGCTTTCAGCCACCTGTGGGCCTCGAAAAACTCTGGAGAAGCAGGATGTTTTCAGAAAAGTCTCTCCACATCAAAAGCAAGAGACATGGGGTGTCTCTCCCTCTTCCAGACAGCATGGCTATGGAGAAAGTGAGGGAATGTGAAGTTATAGTCCACTCTCCAAGACCAAAGTGAAGACTAAGTAAGTGAAGACCTTCACAAGTGAGGCTTTTCAGGCTGGGCCTCAAGCCTTGTTTTCTTGACAAATTGGTGAACCAGGAATGTTTTCTTAAAAATGAAAACCCTGCTCATAAGTTGTGTGACTACCGTCCTGAGTAAAAAACTAAAGTGGACTTCATTTACTCTTTCAATTTACTTTTAACTTGATACATACAAATGTGAAACTCTTTCATCTGTTTGGGATGCTATGGGATGCCTCAGTGACACTCACTGTGTTCCCCCGTTGTGATGGTGAAGACAAACACCTCTCCAAAGACTTGCCATTTCTTTTTGGGCAACTGAACCAGTTGTTGTTGTTGTTGTTGTTTAATCTTTAATTCATTGATTACTCTTTTTGTCAACCATTAAGTGATTCAAGGGAGATAAAGGTTGACTGATGCAACCTCCGACCTCAGGAGTGATGCTGTGATAGAGAAAAAATTTGCTCCAAGTCCAGTGAACTAAGCATTGAATATTCTTACTTCTATTGAATTCCAATAGCATTTATGTTCTCTTACCACTTAAATAAGAAAAATGAAAAGAACCATGGATAGAAGAAGGGAGTGGAGAGGGAAGGAGGGGAGGAAGGAGCACTGAGGGAAGACCTTTCTTGTGACATTGTCCTAAGTGCTACTGAATACAATATTCTAAGAGAAACACATTTCTTATTCCATGTCATTTAAGGGAGGGATGTTGGTTCCTTAGTCCTTTTAAATTCTATGTTCCTATATCAGCACTGCATGCAAAATAGTCACTAAATACATGTGGGTGTGATGATCAAAGAATGGTTATGTCTAGCCTTGGAAATGTATTTGCAAGCTTCTTTGAACTGTTTCTAAAAATAAGAAACAAATAATTTTAAATTACTTTCTCCAGAGCCTTCCCATTATCAGGAGCCCATACTCTTATAAATGGTCCCATTTACCATGTGAATCCAAGAATATGGGGACTTTTGATGATCTTAAATACCATTTCTGCCATGGCTGCAATGAAAAACAAGGGTATGGCGAAAATATTTGATGACTTTTTAGAGATGTGTTAGTTAAAATATTGTAAAATTAAGAAAAATAATGGAAAGTTTAGCAGAGTCTCCATTCATTATCTCATTTGCTGGTCACAAACAGGGACTATCAGAGTTTGATATCCAAAGTCAGGATTGATTGACATTATAGACTCATATATCAAAGGAAGACAATAGAAAGAAAGTAAACCAATATGACCATGAGTTGTGGTCATGGCAGCATGCTCCTGTACGCTCATGGTGAGCAGGTCTTTTGGAGCATGTTCTTTTGTGAGAATCATTGCAAATCATTTGATTTTATACAGTGTATGTACCTTAATTGCCCTGACTCCTTATATACAATTAACTAAATCCACATAATGTCAATCCTGCAATATAAGCAACAGATTCATATTTACATTTAGAAGGTGGTACAGGACAATTGTATATATTCTGTTAATTATGTTTTAAATAAATGCTGATTGGCCAGTAGCCAGGCAGGAAGTATAGGTGGGACAACCAGACAGGAAGTAGAGGTGTGTCAATGAGAACAGAATTCTGGGAAGAGGGAAGCTCCCTCTGCAGTCCTGTCCAGACACAGAAGAAACAAGATGTGACTTCGCCACTGAAAAAGGTACTGAGCCATGTGGCTAACACAGATAAGAATAATGGGCTAATGTAAGTTATAAGAATTAATAAGAAGCCTGAGCTAATGGGCCAATCAGTTTATAGTTAATGTAGACCTCTGTGTGATTTCTTTGGGACTTAACGATTGTGAGAACAAGGCAGGACAGAAACTCAGACAACAAGAAGGGAATAAGAATTTAGTTAGGTAGCAGAGAATCCTGGGGTGAGGGTGGGGCACTGCTCAGCAGTCAAGACTAATTCATGTTGGCTCAGGGGCATACCAGAAGGTTCTGTTTTTCTTTCTTACTCCAAGTTTCTCTACAATCACACTGATTGTAAAGGAATGGATATCTGAGCTTGGGACACCTTGCTTCAGTAGGAACCAGTTTTATCTTATTTAAATTCCAATCTAAATGTTAGTAATTTTCCCCAAATTACTAATATTACACAAAAATACTACTACTAGTAAAATATAAGCTTCTGCCTATGTTCAATTCTCTATTCAGACTGATTTCCATGACAGAAAACTAAACTGGTGGTCCCAGCACCAAAGTGCTACCACTGAGCTCCTATGTCCTACAGCTGGTTTTCATCTGTACTTGTATCTTATCCAGATGTTCTGCATCTGTGTGCCAAAGGTATGGATAACTTAGTACCAGTTTTCTGAGAATGTTATTCAGTCCCACATAAAGTCACTGTGTGTGTCCAGATCTGCAGCATTAAGTCATCAAAATTTCTTATGCTATCATATCACTAAATACTTGTAGGAATGGCGATTTGTGGACTCTTGCATAAGACTGGACACTTTTCTTTTTAAAGTCCTGAAAAATATTAAAGATTTTTTTCTCACATGACTACATAACATTGTCTCTCAGTATTGATAGGACTGATTGATGTGAGAAATGGTAAGGCAAATGGTGAGAGTGGTGGAAACGGGAGTTTTTGATAATGCAAGAGCAATGGTGTTTCAGGATGGAGACCATTTGAACCAAGTGAAAAATAAGGATGGAAAAATGGTATCAGATTTGCAAACTAAAACCATGAAATACTCCTAAAGTACTCTAGAGAGAGGACTCCCAACATTTCATCTCCAAAATCCATGAATTTTCTTTTCTTTACACTTTCTGTATAGACACAGGGTTTAATTATATATATTAAGTTAGCCACAAGGGAGATGAGGACTCTTCACCACACACCCCCCCCACACAATCATAGGTATTTGATGTGATTGACATGCCAGTGAACCGCAGATGATTACTTTACACGTATTCTAATGTCACATGGTACCCCAAGAAATATGCATAACTATTATGTGTTAATTAAAAAGAAAACATTCAAAAACAAGAAGCCAGCTACTTCTGTGCTTCTGTAGGAAGAATCATAGTGGCCAAATTAGTTACAAACTAATGTAGCAGCTTCTTAAAGATGTGAAGATTAGGAAAAAGGGAAATAAATCCCATGAGCCCACCATTCTTCCATTCCTGCCATCAATGATGTCGTAACTCCTCATCATCTTTTCCTCTGACCATGAACCCTCTATTTTATGCTCTTACAATTATAATTGAGGCGGGCTTGGTTTACTGGCATCTGGAACTTACATAATTACAGAAGAAAAAATTTCAGAAAGAGAAAATTAAAATTGCTCTAAATGAAGGAAAAGTTACAAAGTCCAAGAATACTGTGAAACAACCTGCCACCCACCCTGGTGAATTTGAGGGTCCTTGTAGTGAGCAGCCTCTGACTGCAACATCACCAGTTTCATGGCAAATCTGCCACGAACCATATAACAATTCTCCTCCAATTTAATGACAGAAAACTGTTTTCTAGGTTGGAAGCTGAAAGGCGGTGAACTGTAAAGATGGCATGCCTTCTCTGTGGCGTGATGTCACCGTCACCTTTGAAGGACTGACACTTAGGCTGGGTAAAGCTCTTCTCTGGTGCACTCCCTAAACAATGGTAACAAAACTGTTTTACTTCAAAAAAAGAAAAATGGCCCAATCATTGAACCTTCTCTAGTTCTTTACATTATTCTCTTCTTTAGTATTATAACTAAAATATTTTTCAACCGCAGATGAATTTATTAAAATTTCCCCATATAAATATAATTTCTATGGTAAAGGGAACGTTATTTGCAAGGCTTTTGGCTTATACATCTAACTTTTCTTTCCCAGAAGTCGTTATAAATACACAGTGACACATCTGAATACAGATGTGGATATATTTACTACATTATAGTGAAATATAAAATTAACGACAGTACAATAAAATCATGTCTCAGCTATATAACAAATTAGGATAATTTAAACTATAATTGGACAATCTACTCTCCTATAAAATGGTTAGCAATAAATTCTGGATGGATGCACTCCTTTTCTAAAAATAATATAGTTTTAATGGTTTCATTTTGGAGAAGAAATGCTCTATGGTACACAACAGGAGAAGAGAGGGCAGATATGCTGGGAGACTCTGACCCTGCTGTCTGCATGGCTTAGCTCTTCACAGGGCAGATCTCTATTTGAATGCAGAGAGTCAGCCTAGAAACTGTGCTGAGGGAGCTGTGAATTCTTGTTTTTGGCATTCAATGAACACTGGAGCAGACTCACTAGGCTTTGGAGCCGTCTGCACCTACCAGATGGACAACTCACTGTGACCTTCTTTTTCCTTTACTTTTGCCTAAACATCCTGCAAACACCTCTTTTTTTTTTCCACAGAGAAGCAAAGATAGCTGTTTCTATCAGCAGTACAATCAAGAAAATGGCCCTCTTGCTGTCTCAAATCCCTGCTGTCCCCCTCTCTTGGAAAGAAAGCTCAGGGGCCCTCCTCTGATGGAAACATGGCCTCTTCCTGGGGTTCAACACCAATTCTATAAAGTAGAATGTGCATTAGGCAAGACTCCTCTAGGCTTTGGTACAGGGATGCAACCAGCTCCTCTGAGGAAACAGCCTGATGCACATCAGACCTGCACTAGGAACAGGTGATCTCTCTAAAGCACCAGAAGTACAAGATTTGCAGTTCTCAAGGAACTCCCAGTCCAGGCAGCTAAAGAACCTGTTCCACAGGGGCTGTGCCATGACCATTCACATCCACTAACAACATCTCTCAAAGATGACCTTTCAAGTTTACTCCCTTCTTTATCTCGTCCTCCCCGCTCTCCTAACCAGGTTATCTTTTTACCTCCTTTTCTTCCTACTTCTTTCTCTCATATCTTCACCTTCCAGCGTGTTTTGAAAAATTCATGAAAACTGAAGGGAAACACAGATTTTTGTCTTGTTTTTCATGTTAATTTATTCCCATTCCCATTTTCAAATTCCACAACTGGCTTCATGGTTTGATCTACGTCTGCTTAATAAGATGCTTTGGAGTCATATTTAGCATTCAGAAATACCCCCTGATAAAAGCTGGCAAATAATGTAACATTTATAGCTGACATGATAAACAAGGACACAAACAAGAAGAGCTCTAGCAAGCCCCTGGGAAGTTCAAAGGGATTAGCATGGAATGCAGGTGGCATAAGGCACAGGTCTGGAAGGAACTACATCCCCCTATAGCTGCCTAGCAACCGGAATGTGTAGTTGACCTGGCTTTTAACAGGCAAGACCAGGCAGTGCCCTGGATACCTAGTAACTGATAAGGCAGCTGTCTAGGTGAGGATCTGATAGACACAATAGCTAAAAAAGAATTCAATACGTCTTTTTTTTCCTTTAAATGTTTAATTTGCTTTATTTAGAGAAAAATACACTAAAATGCCGATTCCATGACACTGGTTCATAAAACATAGCATTTGTGAATATGACTCTAATTTTAGACTAATGTAGAAAATAAAATTTCAATGTCCCAAATAGTTACTAGGCTTTTTCACACTTTGCCTTTCGCATCATGTTTTGGGTATCATGAAGCACAGCCCAGTCAATCAGATTTCTGAACTTACTTTTTCTTTTACATATCTTTGTATGTTATTTTCCACTTCTAGTTTTTACACTTTCAAGAGGATTTAGAATAAAAGTTATACACCAAAAATATGTATGCTTTTAGAAATTTACAGATCTAGTGGCCAGAGAGATGGCTCAGTGGTTAACAATAAATACTGCTCTTTCATAGGAACCAAGTTCGGTTCCCATTGCTAACGTGAGGTGGTTTATAAACCGCCTTTAACTCTAGCTTCCATGGAGGATCAGACACCCTCTTTTACCTCTATGGGCACTTGAACACCTGTGGCATACATACATGCATACATACACCTGTGGCATACATACATGCATACATACACACAGAGAGATGCACATAATAAAATGTTAAGAATAGATCTTTAATGAAAAACAAAAAAATAAAAATCACAGATCTTGAAAACTTAGATGAGTAGAAATAATTTTGTATCTGATATAATATCAGATACTGTACACATATATACATATACATACACACACATGCAGAAGATTCTATAGGATTTCATGAATTGCTTACTCTATCATTCTTCCTCCTTTATTTTTGAGATAGTCAGGATTAATTTCTTAATGCACAGGGAGGAAAGGCATTGGGGTAGGAAATAAAGCCACTAAAATTTTATAAGTGAGTAATGAGTTGCATGTTGTACACATATTTTTGTGGAACAGACAAATGCATAAAGTTGGTCTACCATGGATGCTTTAAGCACAAGGAACTCACTCCTGTGCACATGCACCTGCACAAACTTTGTTAATGTATTCCAATTTAAATCATTATATTTTGCTATTTTTGCTCAAAAGAATAAATTTTGTTAATCTAATAGGTTCAAACTAGAGTCAAAAACACAGGTAATTAAGCATATTTACTCTTCACTCTGGAGACATGGACAAGCACTGCAAAATAATTTGCTGTGACATACAGCTTCCTCTTAGGTTGCCTTCCCAGAGCCATGAATTAGAGTCCTTCCTTGCAGGGCTTTAAGGAGCTGCTAAAATGTGTCCCCTCCTTTGCTGACATTTGCACCAGCATTCATTATTTGCATACTCTCCCTTTTCTCTAATCTTTCTTTCTAGTACTTCAATTTTCTGACTTGGGCCCACGATAATTTTGTTATATCAGAGTTTGCTTTTAATTTTCATGTGGTCAGCTAATCAAAAGACCCAATACTGCACAGAAAGATCAATGGAGTAAGATCAATAAAAGCTAGTGTGGAACTCAGAGCTGGATCACAGGGAGCATCCAGGGAAGTGTCACACTTACGTCTGAATATGAACACTGAGCATTCATTACCTTAGCACACAAATCAGATTTTTAAGAACTAATGGGTCGAACGTGCAAGATATAAGATAGGTGAATTCACAATTGTGCAATTATCAATTTTACAAGTTTGAATTAATGGACAATGTACATTATGTTAGAATACTTGCAGGCATTTGAGAAAACCTAGCCACATAAAATGAATAAAGCAAAGCCACTCAAATTTGAAAATTCAGACTGATATCATGCTGAACACATTTTTTGATAATGCTGCAATTTAAATTAATCATTAAAAAAGTTACGGGCTGGGTGGTGGTGGTGTGTGCCTTTAATCTCAGCACCCTGGAGGCAGAGGCAGGCAGATCTCTGTGAGTTTAAGCCCAGATTGGTCTACAAGAGCTAGTTCCAGGACAGGTTCCAAAAACTACAGAGAAACCCTATTAAAAAAAAGTTACAAGACATCCTCCTTTTTATAAATGCAAAACAGTTCAAAGAAGAAGCAATGGAAACCAGGGTACATTTTAAAGTCAATTAGAGAGTATATGTTGTGTGAAATGGAGATTAGAAGCATTTAAAATGAGGATAAACTATGACTTGAGGAAAAGTGGCTTCTAATATTTATATTAGTAAGCAAGGCAGGTTTAGTTAGGTGTAGTAAGGAGAGTGCGGGGCTCCTTTATTCCATACCGCCCGGCTATCTTACACCCGAAATAACCACAAGGAAATTGTATTAATTAAATTACTGCCTGGCCCATTATATCTAGCCTCTTCTTGGCTAATGCTCACATCTTGATTTAACCCATTTTTAATAATCTGTATAGCACCACAAGGTTGTGGCTTACCGGGAAAGATTCCTAACCAGCGTCAGTCTCGGGCAGGAGAACGGTGGCGTCTGCTACACTGCCCTTCTTCCGCCCAGCATTCCGTTCTGTTTACTCTGCCCACCTGATTTCTGCCCTTTCAAAAGGCCAAGGCAGTTTTCTTTATTCACCAATGAAAGCAACACAAATACAGAAGAACCTTCTACACCAGTTAGGAACTGTTGACATACATATGATTTCAAAGTTCGAAATATACCACTCAGTCCAAAGCAATAAATAATAAATAACAAATACTTATGAAGTAAATAAAAATAAAAACTAATGAAAGACCCAGGAACAATAAAGGCAAATACTTGAAGAGATAACCCAAATAAGTAAAAACCCGAAAGAACCAGTCCAAAGATGCTTAATTTCATTAGGCCTTAGATCATGGACATTTTAATATGCTTAACTAAGAGTTTACATTCACTTGGTTGAAATGCTGGACACCATTAGCTGTTAGCCAGGTTTTAACTAGCAAGTCTCATGCTTTCTGAGTGGAAATGTAAGCTGCTAGCATCTCCTGGGAAAAGAATTTCACAGCTAGGCTGGAAATAGGGCCCCTGCAGGAACTGCAGAAATTCCATTTGTGATCACTTAGCTTGATTGTCAACTTGATTGGATTAAGGAGCACCCAGGAGATTAGTGAAGCAGTGTGAGAGTGCCTGAGAGAGGAGAGAGAGAGAGAGAGAGAGAGAGAGAGAGAGAGAGAGAGAGAGAGCTCCAAGAGATGGTTAGATTAAGAGGGCCTGACCTAAAGTGGATTAATCCTCTGATGTATTCACAGTAAGAGAGATTATTGGGAGATAGAAACAGGAAGCAGAGCACAGCTGGAGAAGGTAGGTCACTAAGGCATGGTCTTGGGAGCAGGGTGTTACATTTTACCCTGGCTTCTTCCTGTATGAACTTTTCTAAGTTTTCTGTCCTCCCTAAGTGACAATTTTCTCTACCACACAATCCACTACCATTATGCTTTGTCTCACCATGGATCAAGAAACACTGAACCACCAGTGTCCATGGACTACACCCTTAGAAACCATGAGACCAAATAAATATTTCCTCTAGTATATTATTTCTGCTAGGTATTTTGTCACTAAAGTCACTAAAGTACTGCTCTATGCACAATCCGAAACACAAGATCTCAGTCCAAAGAACACTGGGGAATACTGACCAGAATGGTCATCAAAAACATTGAGATATGCAAATGTAATTGTCCCCAAAATGTCTATAGCTAGAATGGATTACAACAAATTGCAGTGTATTTTTGTGATACACATCATACAAGTAAAACAGGAACAAAAATAACCCCTACTGTTCTGGGTTCAATAAACAAATTAATGAAGAACTTATATACAGTGGCTTTACTTACATATGTCCAAAAGTACTATGCCATTTAAGATTATGTACAAACATAATTTTGTTGTATGTTTATATTTGGAGGAATCATGAACACGGGAGATATTACAAATAAAATTTCATTATAGCACTTCTTTCTTTTAGAGATGTGTAAGAGTGTTCAGGTGAGTATTTAGAGAGGTGTTCAGTAAGTATCAAGAGTTCTAGTAATACTCTTTGTTAGCGTAGAATTGCTCTAAAGAAATCTGACAGCATGAAGAAAGATTTCCTAAGTATATATTTGTAAAATTCTCAAATCATATATCCTGATAAGAATGAATACTGTTCCCGGATGGTGGTGGTGCACGCCTTTAATCCCAGCACTTGGGAGGCAGAGGCAGGTGGATCTCTGTGAGTTTGAGGTCAGCCTGCTCTACACAGAGTGAGTTCCAGGAGAGACTCCAAAGATACACAGAGAAACCATGTCTCGAAAAACCAATAACTAAATAAATACTGTAAAATAGTTCGAAACATATTTAGTAGTAAGAATATAAATTTATTGCATGTAGCCTTATTTGTAGTGGGTAAATACTGAGATCATTCTAAACAGCATCATGAATGGATAAAGATAGCTGAAAGCACTATGGCCAATATGCTATAAGTTGTATAAAATACAATAGGAGATGTACACTCATATAAATATATAAGCTCAAGACAATACATTTTGAACTGAAAAACAAGGAGCATTGCTTGAAGGGAAGTAAACAGACTCAGTGAGGGGTAGATAAGGGGGGACTCCTCTCTATGTAGAATCTCAAACACTTTATTTCTTACCAGGACCCTTGATACAAAGAAACACAAACAAAGCAAAAATATTACTACAGGGCATTATGGAGGTTATGAGGAAAGTGTTCCTGTTCAAACCTTTCTTTAGGAAGAAGAGTAATATATATACACACAAATATACAAATACAAAAATAACAGGAGAAAATTAAAATAGTTATCACTCTGCACAAAGTTCAACTCCAAATGAATTAAAGACCTCAACACTCATCCAGATACACTGAACCTAACAAAAGAGAAAGTTGGGAACATCCTTAATTCATTAGCATGGAAGACTTTCTGAAATGTTTACCAATAGTGCAGGCACTAAGATCAACAATTAATAATTATGACCTCATGGAACCAAAAAGCTTTTACATGGCAAAGGACATTATTGTTTGAACAAAGTGGCAGGCTACAGAATGGGAAGATTTTTACCAGTTACACATCTGAGAGAGGACCAAAACACAAAAATAAAAAACCCTAGATATCAAGAAAACAAAGAACTAAATTATCAAACAGAGAATTCTTGGAAGAGGAAGCCCAAATATATTTAACATCATTAGTCAGCAGGGAAATATACATCAAAGCTACTTTGAGGTCTCATCTTATGCCCCTCAGAATAGTTGTGATCAATAAAATAAGTGACAGAAAGGGGAACACTCATTCCTTGCTGCTGGGAGTGCAAATTTGTACAGCCGCTATAGAAATCAGTGTGGCAGCTCCTGAGGAAGACGGGAAAAATCTAGCTCCAGATCCAGCTATCTCACTCTTCGCTGTATACCCAAAGGATCTTTCATCCAACCACAAAGGCACTTTCTCAGCCATGGTCTTGTTGTGCTGTTCTTAACAGCCAGAACCAGAATAACCTAGATGTCTCTTGACAGATGAATGAACAAAGAGTATACACTTACATATGCGGTACATTTACATAATAGAGCATTATTCAGTTGTTCATGAATTAAATCATAAAATTTGCAGGTAAATGGATAGAACTGGAAGAAAAAAAATCATCCAGAGATAACCCAGACCCAGAAAAACAAATATGGTATGCTTTCACTTATATCTGGATATTAGCTGTTAAGTTGCTGATCATCAATACACAGAACCACAGAGGTTAGGTATAGAGTAAGGGAATAGGATGGTGGGTGTTAGGGGGACATAATGAGAAATCTCATTAGGAAAGGGAGGAAAGGGGAATAGAATAGATAGTTATAGATGGATGGGGGAGCCTGGAACAGGAGGATCAAATGGCGGGTGGGAGGGAAGAGGGGGATGAAGGAGGAAATACTGGAGTGACTGCTAAAACTGGGGTCTATTTGAAAGATAGTATGGAAGCCTAAGAACAGCAGAGCTTCCCAATATATAGTTTCGATATATACATGGGAGATCTAAATGAGCTTAACAAATAACGGGGGAATAGAGTCCTAACTATCTGTTGTCACCAAACGCACCTTCCTTTACTGGGACTGGGTTATACCTCATTGAGTTGCTGGCCAAAGGGAACCCTAAAACAATCCAGGCAGTTCCCAAGGTTACAGGTTACTCTCCACAAACTGACGGGAAGGAGCCATAGGTGAAGACAACACCTACACAACTCCCTGAAGGCAAAGAAGTTGAGGTGTTGGCTACACTGATCCTCCAATCCTATGGTGAAAGAGAAGTAGATACAGGAAGGTACTACACAAGTTACCAAAGGAGAAACGTCAACGCCAGCCCAGCAGCAAACTCTTTTGCTCTACAGTGGTGTCTTGGCTACAAGATAGGATAGTACAAAGGAGGTACAAAGTTGTGGGAGTCACCAACCATATCTGATTTGACGCAAAGTCCACTATAGAAGATGAAGCCCATATTCAACACTGCTTGGGTGACCAAGAACCTGACACGCGACAGCCCTAGTGCAAAACCAAATAGTACTGCTATAAATAAATAAATAGAAATAAGATGGCTTCTAATGGCATTCTGTTGTACTTATAGATCACTGCTTTGCTCAGCCATTAGCAGAGAAACTTCCTCTTGCAGCAGATGGGAACACATGCAGAGATCCCCACACAAACATTATTATGCAAAGAATGAGAGACCTTGGAACACACATCCATAAGTGGAATATCTCCATCAGGACCCTACCCTTATGGCTCAGGGAACCCAGTAGAATACAAGGCAGAAATAGTGTAAGAGCCAGAAGGAATGGCAGACACCAAGAAAACAAGGGTCTCTATATCAACGATACTGATGCACACATGAACTCACAGGCTGAGGCAGCATGCACAGGACCTGCATGGCTCGGCAGCAGATGAGGCCCTTGAACTGAAAAGAGAAATGGACACATGCCCCCATCCCTAACCCAGAAACAATCTTCAAGGGATAACAACTAGCAAGTAAAATTTCAGTTTTCTCCAAGCGAGTCTCACTGGGAAAACAAATTACTCTTTTTTTCCTTTTGTAATATTGATTTTATTGAGCTATACATTTTTCTCTGCTCCCCTCCCTGCCTCTCCCCTCCCCCTCAGCCCTCTCCCATGGTCCCCATGCTCCCAATTTACTCAGGAGATCTTGTCTTTTTCTACTTCCCATGTAGATTAGACCCTAAGTCTCTCTTAGGGTCCCCATTGTTGTCTAGGTTCTCTGGGACTGTGATTTGTAGGTTGGTTTTCTTTGCTTTATGTTTAAAAACCACTTATGAGTGAGTACATGTGATAATTGTCTTTCTGTGTTTGGGTTACCTCACTCAATATGATGTTTTTTAGCTCCATCCATTTGCCTGCAAATTTCAAGATGTCATTATTTTTTCTGCTGTGTAGTACTCCATTGTGTAAATGTACCACATTTTTCTTATCCATTCTTCAGTTGAGGGGCATTTAGGTTGTTTCCAGGTTCTGGCTATAACAAACAATGCTACTATGAACATGTGAGCACATGTCCTTGTCATACGATTGAATATCCTTTGTATATATACCCAAAAGTGGTATTGCTGGGTCTTGAGGAAGGTTGTTTCCTAATTTTCTGAGAAATTGCCATACAGATATCCAAAGGGGCTGTACCAGTTTGCACTCCCACCAGCAATGCAAGAGTGTTCCCTTTATCCCACAACCTCCCCAGTATAAGTTGTCTTCAGTGTTTTTGATCTTTGCCATTCTTACAGGTATAAGATGGAATCTTAGAGTTGTTTTGATTTGCATTCCTCTGATTACTAAGAATGTTAATTTCCTTAAGTATCTTTCAGCCATTTTAGATTCCTCTATTGAGAGTTTTCTTTTTAGGTCTCTACTCCATTTTTTTTATTGGGTTATTTGTTCTTTTGATGACCAATTTCTTGAGTTCTTTGTATATTTTGGAGATCAGTCCTCTGTCTGATGTGGAGTTGGTGAAGATCTTTTTCCATTCTGTAGGCTGCCGTTTTCTTGTTGACCCTATACTTTGCTTTACAGAAGCTTTTCAGTTTCAGGAGGATCCATTGTTTCTCTTAATGTCTGTGCTACTGGGTTTATATTTAGGAAGTGGTCTCCTGTGACAATGCGTTTAAGTGTACTTCCCACTTTCTCTTCTATGAGGTTCAGTGTGGCTGGCTTTATGTTGAGGTCTTTGATCCATTTCGACTTGAGTTTTGTGCATGGTGACAGATATGGATCTATTTTCATTCTGCTACATGTTGATATCCAGTTATGCCAGAACCATTTGTTAAATATGCTTTTCTTTTTTCATTTTATAATTTTTGCTTCTCTGTCAAAAATCATGTGTTTGTAGGTGTGTGGATTAATATCTGGGTCTTTGATTTGGTTCCATTGGTCCTCTTGTCTGTTTTTATGCCAATACCAGGCTGTTTTCAGAACTATAGCTCTGTAGTAGAGTTTGAAGTCAGGGATTGTGATGCCTCCAGAAGTTCTTTTATTGTACAGGATTGTTCTGGCTATCCTGGGTTTTTTGCTTTTCTATATGATGTTGAGTACCGTTCTTTCGAGGTTTGTGAAGAATTTTGCTGGGATTTTGACAGCCATTGCATTGAATCTGTAGATTGCTTTTGGTAAGATTGCCATTTTTACTATGTTAATTCTGCCTAACCAACCACTTCCTGGTGTCTTCTTCAATTTCTTTCTTCAATATTTACAGTTTTTGTCATACAAGTCTCCCACTTGTTTGGTGGGCTAGTGGCGCAATGGAGAACAAGCTATTCTTAAAGGTAGGCTGCATGCCCAGCAGTAGATGCCAACAGGAAAGGAACTCAAGGACATCTTTGAAGCTTCTTTGTCTCATCATGTTAAGTCAGGACTTTTACTTTTTAATTTTATTTTTAAATTTAATTTAACATATGTTCTTTTTTATTTTCTCACTTATTTATATATTTTTTTATTTCTCAGCAGGTTCCTTTGCATACATATTATGGCTTCCAGTTTAATGTTTTTATGGGATTCCTGGGCGTGTGAAGGAATGGGTGTCTGTGTCTATATCTGTTTCTTGTGCCTTTTCTTGGGCTCTTTTCCTTCAGTTTGTTTGTTCTGTCTCATTCTGATGTGTTAATTTTCATTTTATCTTATTATAGAGATATCATTATTATCCTTTAGAGGTCCATTTGTTATCTAATGAGAGACAGAAAGGGAGTGGGTGTGGATGGGAAGGGAGGTGGTGAGGAGCTGGTTGGAGTGGAGGGAAGGGAAACTATGATCAAGATATATTATGTGAATAAAGAATCTATTTTCAATAAAAGGAAAAAAATCTATTTCTCACGGTTAATGAAACTGCTCAGAATGCTGTAAAGAATTAGAGACAAACATTAGTGTGTGATTTTAACTGTTTGGAAAATGATAAATGTATATAATTAAATGTAATCATGAATTTTTTTATAGTTTCATAATTTCCTTTCTCTTTTTCTCCCTCCCTGCCTCTCTTCTTTCTTGCCTGGGATGGGGATTCTCTGGGTTGCCAGACTGTCAGTGGGCTCAAGTGATCCTCTTTGGAGGGTCACAAGGTTTTGGGACAACAGGTTCATGCCACCACACCAGCTGCTACATAATTCTCTTAACGCAATACACAACATATTCTTGCTACATAATTCTCTTAACACAATATACAACATATTCTTGCTACATAATTCTCTTAACACAATATACAACATATTCTTGCTACATAATTCTCTTAACACAATACACAACATATTCTTGGCACTTTTTTTTAACACAAAACAAGCAATCTAGAAATTTCAGAAAAAGGTAAGACATTCAGTACGTGGCTTTGGCAGGTGCAGACATTTGGTTTTAAGGTGCCTGTCTGTCCACTGTTAGGCTTTGATGTAGACTTCTGCTTTCGTCTGAGCATTGTGCTAGGGGATTCTCATTACAGTTACTTTTATCATATTTATGACTTTTAGCATTAAATACGAAATAACGGTTTTTCATCTCTCTAGGAAGGGTCATGATTCTCTTGGCCCCTTATGTAGCTTACAAAGAAGTAGAACATTGGATGTGGGGCGATCTAGCTTCGCTCGTATCCATCTTTTGGTCGGAAATGTGAACTCTGCACACAGTATCGTGTTTTATAAATGCTGATGATCTTCAAGGGCTGTTACTGTGGAATGCCCAGGAGAAGGTTAGAGTTTTCTGAACTCTCTGTCATTCTCTTTAATAACTCCTCCCCTTTTATTTTTCCCTAGAAGAAATTCCACTCCTACTTTGAATCCTTTTCTGAAATGTCCCAGCTATTGGAGTTGAAATGGTAGTCTCTGTTCATTTTCATGAGAAATAGAGAAGCAGGTGGGTTCTGACCCCTATTCTACAACTCCACCATTTTCAGACAGACATTTTAACAGCTTTGGATAAGTCCTTAAGAACACAAGATGGATGCCCCAAATGCTGTCTAGCCCCAATAACAATGTCCATAAGCAAGCAATTCCTCTTCTCCCTAAAGGTTACCAGTAGTCTAATGCCTACTGCTATAGACTCATTTGCCTCTGCCTCTTTTCCACCGGTGGGAACCTCACAAAATCACAATGCCCTTTCCGGACAGTGCACTCTCCTTCTGGCTTCACTCTTGCCACATGTTGCTTTGAGTGATCCGTGATGTAATAGGCTTGTTGTTGCACTGTAGGACTACATCAGTGTTCCTTGACCAATTTTTCTGCAAACGTAAATGTGTCCAGCTTTTAGTTACTATACAAAAGGTCGCTGTGAGCACCGTCATACAAGAACATGTATGGATTCATATGTAGTTAGAGATATTCAGAAGGGGAATTAGTAGTTCATAGTATCAATGGATAACTAGCTTTTCCATATTTTCAGGAATGTCATATGTATTTTTGATGCTGCCCTTTCATGCGAAACACTGCAAATAGTGGTTTATGTACTACTGGTTTCTGCTGTCTAGACACTTCATTGAGAACTAAAGGTGGAGGCACAGACGCTATTATAATGTTTTCAATCCCCATGTTTCTGCACAGACACTATTATAAAGTCTTCTATGTCCCACTTCCTTCACAAATTTGAAAATTTTATTGTTGAAGGCCTATCTTTCTTTGCATTGAATTACAACAAAAAGATGATAATGTGCATACATCTTAAGGGGATAGGTAAAAGAAAATTTACATATAAAGTACAACAGTTATGACCCAGATCAAGAAGTGGGATGTTTCAACACCACAGAAGCTCTATTTCTCTTCTAGATTAGTTGGTAACTCATGTTGTAATAGGGCGCGCGGGCCTTTTTTTGGTCCCAGTGGCCACCCGGATCCCGCCACCCGGTGCCTGGCTAGCTTATACCCGAAATAATTACACGGAAACTGTATTCATTTAAATACTGCCTGGCCCATTAGCTCTAGCCCCTTATTGGCTAACTCTCACATATTATTTTAGCCCATCTCCATTAATGTGTATCGCCGCTTGAGTTGTGGCTTACCGGCATGAGTCTAACCCGTGTCCATCTTGTGCTGGAGAAGCATGGCGTCTACTACACTGCCTTCTCTCGCACAGCATTCCGTTCTATCTACTCCACCCACCTAAGGGCTGTCCTACCAAAAGGCCAAGGCAGTTTTCTTTATTTAACCAATGAGGTCAATACACAAATAGAAGACCCTCCTACACCATTAATATTGACTTAAGGTATGAAAGAGTCTACGAGACATTCTGCAGGACATAGAAGAAAGTGACTGAACTGTCTTTGAATTTTCCTGCATCATGGAAATGTCTGCTGGATACTATGGGCCTGTAGGCTGAAGATAGATGCCCCAACGGTACAGAGGAAGTTTGGGTGACTGTCCAGGCGGCGAGATGTCTCTGTCATTTCTAAAGTTTGGAAGTTGCTTATTTTTTGTTTACTTAGGTAACATCTTATCCTTCTGGAGTCTTTGATGGAGTTGAAGAATGGATAGTTAAGTGATGGTTTTCCATTGTTATGATAAAAGATAAAATAGATCTAAATATGGTAACTGTAATTCTTGCTTGATAAGTTTTGTTATATGTAATGTTACTATGTCAAAGTTAAAGCCTTCTTTTTTGTTTAAACAGAAAAAGGGGAAATGGTGTAGGAGGGTCTTCTATTTGTGTATTGACCTCATTGGTTAAATAAAGAAAACTGCCTTGGCCTTTTGGTAGGACAGCCCTTAGGTGGGCAGAGTAGATAGAACGGAATGCTGTGAGAGAGAAGGCAGTGTAGCAGACGCCATGCTTCTCCAGCACAAGATGGACACGGGTTAGACTCATGCCGGTAAGCCACAACTCAAGTGGAGATACACATTAATGGAGATGGGCTAAAATAATATGTGAGAGTTAGCCAATAAGGGGCTAGAGCTAATGGGCCAGGCAGTATTTAAATGAATACAGTTTCCGTGTAATTATTTCGGGTACACACCGGGAGCCGGGACAGAACAAGGGGCCCAGCGCCGGGAACGCAGCCCGAGCCCCTCATTACTACAAACTCACAGGTAAAATCTTCACCTTGACCCTATAAAAATGTTTGTATTTGTCCTTAAGCTTAATGTAAATGCCACCATACAGTTTTGAGAGAGTGTAAGATATGTAAAGTTTTGAAACTTTGAAAAGGAAAATAAAACTTTTATTATAAATCAAATTTTAGTGTTAAGAAGAGAAGAAGCCATAGTATATTTAATGGAGAACAATGGTCACCACAAGTCCATACCAGGTACTACCTGGGTATTTAATTTCATGATATTTAATCTTTCAACAATTCAGTGAACAAGGTAATTGTATTCATTTTTCTGGATAAAAAAATCTCAGACCGCTTCCACACTCAGGAACGATAGTCCAACCTCTCACCACAGGCGTGTGTGCCTCATCTAGGCCTGAGGGCCTGAAGCAGGAGCGCTAACCCTGACCCCTCCCCTTCTTTCATGTGGTGGTACCAGTGCAGGAAAGATGCCCCCCACAACTATTACCACCTGCAACAAGTGAGAGAGCTGACCCTGGGGTCACAGGAAAGGGAAAGCTAGTCCTGCCCCATACCAGCTACAGCACACGGGAAAGCGGGCCCTGCATCCTGCCTGGGCAGCACACTAGAGATGACCCTGTTGTCCCAGGTGCCAGTGAACCAGCCCCGAGGGCATGACAGCAGGAGGGCTGACCTGTTCCCCCTCTCAAATTCTCCTGACAGGAATCAGGAGAGAGGGCCCTGTACCATGCCTGGGCAAAACAGTAGAGATGGCGCTAGTGATGTGGGTGTGGGGGGCCCAGATCTGAGGGTCCGAGAGCAGTAGGCTGCATTGGATGAGCTAGCTGTGTTGGAGAGCTCACCTGGGTAGTGACAATAAGGGAAAGCTAGTGAGCTGACCAACTCAGCTACCACCCAGGCCTGGAATCAGGGCTATGAGTTGGCCCACCCCAACATCCACCAAACCTATTAACTGTTGAAGGGGACGAACCTACAGATACAAAGCAGCAGGATCCCCATGACACAGGACAACAGGCTATCCAAGAGGAGCCCCAGTGAGAGCACATAATCGGTGGCATAGAAGAAACCAGAGGCCTTGAGCCCAGAGCCAGATGAGCGATTCATAGGAATGAACACTTGTGAGCAAAGACAAATGGACTAAAGGCTAAGTTGTGTGGCTCAATAGTCCACACTAGAGCTTCAACAACATTCTTCTTTTTGTTTGTTTTCTTGTTTTTCTTTTAAATTTGGTTTTGAATTGGGGGGGGAGTTCAGGGCAGAGGGTGGATGCAAGGGGAAAGGGAGGTAAGTAGAATTGGAATGCATGATGTGAAAGCCACAAAGAATTAATAAACGTTTTAAAAAAAAGAATCTCAGACCAAAGGAGATGGAAATACCTTGCCCATCTTGAAAGGCTAGTACGGCTGACTAGAATGTACACCTGAGTCTGCCATCAAACAGCTGTTCCTGACATGAAACAGCTGTGTGTAATTATCCCGCTGAGCCTGACATCAGCCATCTGTCTGAAATTATCCTCTTGAGCTTGGTATCATTTTCCTGAGCCTGTTACTATACTGTTGGGTCTGACATCATCCAGCTGGGCCTGACATCATCCATCTGTGTCTGACAGCATCTAGCTGTGCCCCAAATCATCCATGAGTGTCTGATATCATCCATCCAGCTGTGCTCAAAATCATCCATGAGTATATGATATCATCCAGCTGTGCTGATAATATCCTCCTGTACCTGACATCATTTTCCTAAGCCGGATGTCATCCAGCTGTGCCCAACATCATTCTGTTCTGTATGACAACATTTAGTTGCGTCTGCCATCATTTTGCTGTGCATGACATCGCCCATCTTTGACTGACACCATCCATTTGCACATGATATTATCCTGTTGTACATGACATCACCCATCTGTGACTGATACCATCTATTTGGGCATGATATCATGCTGTTGTGTCTGACATCACTTTGATATGCATGAAATCATCCAGCTGTTCATGACATCGTTCTTCAACTGGCATCAGCTAGCATGTTTGATATTACAGACTAACTTTTATTGTATGTACTGGAGACTAGTTCTCAAAATTGCAAATGCTTAATAAACAAATAAATGTCTGAGTGAGCTAAAGAAGACACTTGTACTAGTTCCTCTCTTTTAACATAAAATATAAAAACAAGCTAGAGATGAGGGTCACGATTTGACTAGATGACAATATATAACTGCCAGAATGTTTTGGAATCACTTATACTCTCCTGACATTTTCTGTTTCTCCTACAAACTGAAGCAGTGAGTGCATCTTAACATCGCAGCCTACAGCTGGCCTTATTACTGCTTATGGGTCCATTTTTCATTAAAATGCAATTAATGTTTCAAGATGTAAGAATATAAAATTGTCAGTAATGCAATAAGCAAACTGCCAGAGCTGGATACCCTGCACGGATTCATGAAGCAGCTTGTCAGTAACGACGATGCTTCTACTCTCAGCGCAGTACCATGCTGGAGGACAATAAAGATGCTTTTAGTTCAGTGAAGGGTGATAGAAAGGCAAGCCAATACCAGGATTCAGCACTAAAGGTAGCCGAAGTGCCACTGCCATTTAAACCAAGTGGTTTTCTAATAATAAAGGGAAGAAGGTTGCCAAATAGTGTAAAAATAGAAAAATATCGTGGTCAAGAAGGCAGAATCTCTGGCCTGGGTGGAGTCCTAATGCTCAGTTGGGCCAGGTTATTCACTTACATCAGGGACCACCCCTAGAGAGGTGAGCTCACCCCTAGCCATGCTAAAGAGATAGATGTAAGAACTAGACCTTTAGTGAGATATTATACTTTGTCTTTCCAGAATTCCCATTCCTAGTACAACACCTTATCGTAAGTTTGCCCACTTTTCTGAACTATTCAGAAAGACACGATTTCTCCTTTCTTTTTTCCATTTCTTTTCTAAGCATGCTTTCAAAAAAAAAAACACCACTTTGTGTTTGCCCAACCTTTTGGACTTTCTTACTCTTTCTCTGAAGCTTCCCTTCCCACCGTGTGGCTACTTGTCATGGGCTGGTTTGACCTTCATGCCAGATTAAATGCCCCCCCCACCACTCCACTTACTCTTTTCTCCAGGCAGCTGTTAAGATTCACATATTGCTTGCCTAGGAATTTTTTTACTTTGGAATACTAATAAAATTGTCCTTGAGCTTCCTTTCCAGGACGTTTTAAAATTATTTCATAAATGAGACTAAGAACGCCAAGAGGGGACCCTAATCCCCCCACCATATCATCAGGCAACTAGAAAAGAGTCCAGTAACAGTAGGATGATATTTTGGATGTTGCAAATAGGTTTTAGAACACAAAAATAAGGGCCTGGAAGAAGGTGTGCTAGAATGTATTAAAGGAATATCAAATTTGATTCACTTGATAGAAGTGCATGGATGAAAGAAATGTTCTCAGGGAAATTAAATGATGAAGGCAGTGCTTGAATAAAGTTTCATGCCAATGCAACACCTAAAAATATAGGAATGGATATAGGAATGCAACATCGAAAAGTAAATTCCTTCCATACTTTAAAAATTTAAGAGTATAACAGAATTAGATCTATATGTTTAATGAGTTATCGCAGAATCATAGACCTGAGTTTCTTCACCCAGATCACACCACAGAACAGCCACTGTCTCCATGTCACCCACGTACTCTTCCTTGTGTATTACTCCACTACAAAAGGAAGGATTGCTTGAATTTCACCTTGGTTAGGGAAACATGGATCTTAAAGATTCATTGCAAACAGGAAACAGAATATAGCCACCAGAATGGGTGCCGGAAGCAAGATTGATAGCACACACAGTTCCCACTCCTTTTGAAAGTATAAGAGACCATGCCCCAGTGGGCTGGTATCTTAAAGGCTTATGCCTGAAGGAGCAGAATGTGCTCCCACAGCACCTTCCCTTTTTGTTTAAATAAGAGAGTTCCAAACCCAATACAAAACTATATACACTAGGAACAGATATCAAGTATAATTAGAATTACATCCAGCATAAACAATATTAAGCAGGGAACATATGTTAAATGTTTTAATAAACATTCTATCCATGGAGTCTAAGTCTTGTATAAGAAATGGCTTGGCTAGATCATAAGAGCACAGTAACTACGACTATCTAATCTTCAACCCCATCAAAGGCCTGAGAAGAGAGATAATATTACTTGAGCAGGCAGGAAGTACAATCCAGTAGCTTCCAAAGTGAACAATATATGACGAAGACAATTAGCTACCTGAGCAATCACCCAAAGTCTCATTTTGCAACGTTGAAGCAACCAACTTTGGATAATGCCTAGTGTAACTGACAGACCATTTTCAGAAGCAGGAAATTTTTCAAAACCGTCTTACTCCATCTTGGCAAGATTTGACAGTCCTGCTTATCCATTTCTGGATACTATGTAACTTGTCAGTGGTTGAGGCATTGTTAGTTCCTTGCCCAAAGGCCAGTTTTGCCAAGAAGAAAACAAGCTCCAAGTGGAGTGTCTTCGGTGCTCAACATTCTCTCAGGAATAGATTGGTGCTGTCAGAAGCAATCATGTCTCATGTCAACAGAACCCTAAGTTATTTAAATGCCATGTTCCATAGATCCTTGAAGTGGTTGAAGAATACTTATCTAGACAGAATACAATCTCTATGTATCTAAAGAACCTAATTGATCTGACTGTATGTACAACAAACATGAACAATTATTGACCTATAATAATATGAAAATATACCCTAAAAGTTGTATCACTATACAAAATGTCCTAAACCGAGGTAGAAACATTCATATACACAATCTGACGAAATAACTTTGTATATATGTACAAAGAATATAAACAAAAGTAGCAAATATAATTTGAACTTGTGTCAATATACAAAAACTATACCAATGTAAATTATCATAAATAATAGCTCACAAGAATTCACTCTATCATCCACTATTACTATCCCCCCTTTTTTGAACAAACATCTAACTCAGTCGGTAGAGCATGAGACTCTTAATCTCAGGGTCGTGGGTTCATGTCTCAAACTGGGCACTAGATGAAGCCGCCAAACAATCCCACACAAGTTAAGAATTATGGATAATAAAAAGGGTTATTTATTTAAGGGGAAATCACTGTCCCAAACAACAGTCCTCTAGCTGCAAACAGGAAAAAGAGAGTCTGACCGCCAGAACGGAGCTGGAAGCAAGAGAGAGAGCACACGGTTCACGCTCCTTTTTAAAGTATAAGAGACCACACCCCAGTGGGCTGGTATCTTAAAGGCTATTGGCTGAAGGAGCAGAATGTGCTCCCGCAGCATACATGTGCCCTATAAACACCAAAATCAAAATAACAATAATGTAACTGTGTAGCTAAATATTTGTGCCACTTCAATGCTAAAACAGACACAAGCTTTACTGGACACCAATTATAATTGGATAGCAAGACTTTCTGCCAAGGCGAAGTTTTCTTCATGACTGGTCTGCAATAGATTCTTTCTTTCCTATGTATATCTGGGCTAAGAAGATGCTTTATAATGAATTTCTTCCCCATTCCATTCTCCAACCTTCAATCTGAGATTGAAAAGTTACCCTCCCCACTTTTGCAACAATGTCATTATCAACCCCATCTTTCTTGGACATTGGCTTTACAAAGGTCAATGAAATCATACAGATGACTCATGACTACTTTTAATACTGTTTGTTTTGAAAGGATGTGGTTGGACACGTGAGCCTGTCTACCATCTACTTAAGTGTTGCCTTGATGGCCGTTCGGAAGCACAAACTGCTGCATTAACAGTTGGGCAATGAACATCTCACAGCCCTGGGCTATCTCTGTATCACAAATGCACAGGGAATGAATTACTTACAATGTTTGTAGACAACTGTGTCATCAATTACTAGATCTTAGAAGGTAGCATTTACTTAACCTTGTAAACAAACCAACTGAGTCTTATCAATAGTGTCAAATATAAGATTTAAGCGTTCAATACCAGTCAGGTGTGATGGTGCGCACCTTTAATCTCAGCAATCTGGAAGCAGAGGCAGGCAGATCTTGTGAGTTCGAGGTCAGCCTGGTCTACAAAGCAATTTACAGGGCAGCCAGGGTTGTTGCACGGAGTAGCCCTGTCTTAAAAAACCAGAAAACAAGAACAGCAGCAGCAGCAGCAGCAAATCCACCTTCTAGCACAACCTTTTGGGTTGACACCTGGTTTTATCTTTATCCCACTGGACTTATAAATATTTAATCAGCTCATTGCTGCTTGTCTAACATAAGAAAGAAGAAACCTGACTAATGATACTCAGCCAAATCGACCTTGAAAGGATAAGACACATTTAAATGTTATTCTTGTCCTGGTATTCATTTAAAGAGGGAAGCAAATGCCAGAAGAGTTTAGCTAAATGAACTTATTAAAAGAAATATCCCAGGCATAGGTTACAAAACAAAAATATCCATCAGTCTCCACACTAAAAACCTCAGACACACTGGCTTCTCTCATTTGTTAAATTTCTGAACTGCTAAAGCTATTTAAATATTTATATTTTATTAACTGTATTCTTTAATCTTATTTGATAGATCATTATATTATTGTGGGTAAGTCCATATGAATAAAACATTATTTCCACTTTTTGATATGAAATTATGAAATTTTAAAATTATGAAATGGAAAGGAATGGAGGGTTTTTTTATGTTTTTCCCTTGTTGCTGCTACTCTCATTATTTATATATCTACATGTGTTTGAATGTGTATATCTACATATGCATACAGATGCTGGTGTAGGTCAGAAGAGGATGTTAGATCCTCTGGAGCTGCAGTTACAGGAGGTAGGGTGCCCAATGTGGTACTGGGAACCAAACTCAGGTCTTCTGTAGGAACAGCAAGTGCTCTTAATTCCTGAGCTATCTTTCTATACCCACTTGTTGCTGTTATTCTTCAAATTATTTACTGAAGTTATGAATTTAATATTTAATGAAGTTTCAAATTATGCTGAAAGTTTTTGCTATTTTAAAATTAAATTGTTAGTTAACCTATTGTATTTTTTTGAATGAAGATTCAAAAGCAACTTCATGGAGCAACAATTAGGTTAAAGGTAAAGTTCTGTAAGTACAAACCTGCTATTGTAAATCTTGAGGAGTGACCTTGTTATGTTGTTTCCACTTGCTCTAACACCTCACACATCGTCTCTGGGGCCCAAATTTCAGGGGCTCCATCCCTTAGGTGCTGAGACTCCACATGTCACTAAACCCTCTCACCGAGTGCCAGCATCTCTTTTTCTGTACATTGTTGTGAAAAGCATCTCGATACACCACACTCTTACAAAACTCTGTCTTCTTTCGGCAGGCAGAGAAGTGTAGTTTATAACACAGAGGTTGCTCCAATGACACCGTCTTGATTGCTGATCATTTCCAGAATCTCAAGCTCTCCTGAAACTGTCATTCAAATCTGCATAGAGTCCATTTGTTCATCATGGGGTATAATATACAACAGCCTTGTTTTCTTTCTTCTTTGGATCCATTTCTCTACCTCTTGATTCTCTCCACTGCCAAGAACACACACTTCTGTTTGATCAGAATCATTTATAAAACTTTACTTTGAATGCGATTTTTGCTCTACGAATGAGCTTTTCCTTACGAATTCTCACTGAATTACACACTTACTGAGTCGTTTCCCTCTCTTCCTTGTCATATCCTTACTGTCCTGATAAGTGCTTGCTCCAGAGTAGCAACCACCACTGAATGGAAGACAGTGTCATAGATACTCAAGCACAAGGGAAAATCAAACCTCCACCACTGTCCCAAGATCACAGGAGCCTTGTAAAGCTCTTGACATTAAATCTTTAGCTGCCTGGTCCACTTTTTTAGGGGCAGAAGGATGTAAGTATCTCTGGAAACATTGTCTTTTAGCTGTCTGTTTCCCTGAAAATAATGCCCATGTGACCAGCATTCCACTGGACAGCTTTGTCTGCACATTTCAGTCAGTTTGATGTAAATGCCAGCATGAAGGACCTTGATCTGAAATTTCATCATCAGAGAAGCAGATGCAATCTATGTCCAGACTCAGAAATCAAGTCTGGAATAAGGATGATCCTTCACTTCATATCCATACTTAGTCACCTTCCTATGTTTGAAATTCCTTATAAGTAAAGACTTCTACATTTTATGTGGCTTAGAACACATTTAAAACAAAGCCATTCTGACTATATTATCACTGACACGAATCTCGAAGGCATGCTTTTTTGATTTCTGGTATTTAAAAGAGCACCATTTGCTCTTGGTCACTGGGCTTTGTTCACTACAACGAAGTCATTTTCTTTAAGCTGACTTTTATGTGTCCCGAGAAAAGGGCATTACATTCTGCTTTTACCATGTGTGTTTACTGAAGGAAAGTAGGACACAGAATAATGACCTATGAACAGACTTTCGTGTTGAGGCATCTGTCCTTCCAAGTGGGTGAATTTCTGAGAGAGGAAAGCTGGTGTCTACCTCTGTCTTGTAAGTCAAGAATAGAAAAATTAATCAAATGAGTGTTTTAAGTGAGGCCCCCCTCAAAAAAAACCGGGCCTGAGATAGAAATTCTTACAATGATCTATTGAGGAAGTCCCCAGAACAGAGGAAGATAAATGAGATGTGGACTCAGCTGTCTCGCGTCCTCAGTTTGATTCTCCAAATTCCACTGGGCTCTATGTTACATCCCCCAGTCTTTGATGAAGGAAGAGGGTTAGGTTAACACATTTCAGGTGCAAAGCAGGCTACCAGGTAACGGGTATGTACAGGGCGTGTGGGACTCCAACAGATACAGGAGGAAGTGGCAGTCATCCAAGGACACTCCCCAGAAGCATTTTTAGCTTCAGATCACAGTGGTAGCCCCCATGGCAGCACCCACAGCAGCTGATGGGTCTGGGCAAGACACTTCCTATGCTCCAAAGAAGAAGAGTTGCACTGAGAGAGAAAGACAGCCAAAGTTGTGCTTCTACACTATGGTTTCTGTGCTGCAACATGCTTCCACCTCCTTCTCACTGACTCTGTGTCCATTTGTGAGTACTGGTCCAAGGCTGCTGAGCCTTTGGACATCTTCTGTCCCCCAAATCTGCAAATAGCTTTGAGTGAATACCTCAGTCATCTGAGGCCTTGTGTCTTTCCTTCCCCACAGGGATCAGTTTGCTATTACACTGCTGGTAACTACGGTTTCTCTATTTTGTTCACTTGGATACATTTTCCATACTTTCACATCTCAGAAACTAGAAATTCATATTTGAAAACAGTTGGCAGGATTTTTCCAAATTACTCTTGGTTACATAACAGAAATTCCTCTTATGATTGCTATCTTTTAAAATTTTAATGATATATAACACACCACATATGCAACAGGTTCATAAGGATTGTTCTATAAAAATAACCTTCAGTTCAGTATCTGTGTTCACTGATACAATAATAGAATTAGAGGTGACCTTTGAGAATGCAGCTCATGCTTAAATACCAATGCATCTGAACTAGTAGTCCACTGGGTGCAGTGGATCCACATATGACAATTCGTGAAAAGAATAGAGCTAGGGAATGTAAGGGGATTTGCCCTGGAGACCTCAGTTCACAGGACTGCATCTTTCTCACTCTTCTGTTTACCTTACTGATTTATACAAATGAGGAGGGCCTGGCTGAATTAATGAAAATTAAGGGAAAAAATGAATCTTTTTTTTAAAATTCAAGAACAAGCAGCTGATACAAGGTTAATGAGGCATCACCTAGAATTAGCCCTTCAGGGAGCAGCCTTAATAAATGGATAAGAATAATTTATAATTAGGCTTTTCTTTTTGTACTTGAAAAGTGCTTAAGATGTGCGTATTTATAAGAAGGTTATACATATCTTCCACTGCTTTGCAATTTTAATTTCTATTTTTAATTTGTCCTAGGATAGTTTTCTTAATTTTGGTGCAGCTGATTTAACACAGTCCCTTTCTGGAATAACACCTTGTTGGCATAACAAACATTCAGGTTAGTGAGTGCAACCTTTATTTTATCAGTGTTTAGACAGATGAAATTGTATATGCATATAATATTTGCAGAAGTCCTTGGCCATACTTAGTGTACAGACTTCTGAGGAGAGAATCCAGACCTAGAACCTTGCCTAGAGTATGATTCTACAGTAGGAAGCATGAGAAGATGCATAAGTTATTTAGGTCATAGCAACTGGTGGAGTGTTTGGCTGGAGCACAGAGGGAGGAGGCTAGTGTGACATTCCACATCTTGATGAGGATGAGCGTTAAGCAAGTTTGTACATTTGCCGCAGTTCTTTGGAAGATACACTTTTACCCATGTATATTGCATTAGGTCGATTTTACCTTAACAAAGAGCTGTGAGGGAAAGATGTATTGCTGTTACTACGATCTTGGTCCCTTCTTTAGAGAAAAAGTTAGTGCAAAAAAACCCAGCAACAACAAATAAGCCAACAAAACGAGCCGGATAGAGCTAATGGGAAGAATAGCTAACTAAATGTTTATTATGTATAATTTATATGATTTATCCAAACTGTATTTTTTCCTAACCTCTCTCAACAAACTTTAGATGTTGATCCATATTGAAATAGCAATAATGCAATACCAACAGGGTATCCTGAAATAAAATTCTAGAATGATCCTCCCATCTGAATCTTAGCCTCACCAAGACCTTTTCCTCCTTCTAGACTCAAGAGTTTTCACAGAGGAAGTGTTTAGTGGCTCTGAAAGGGACTTTCCTCATCACTCTGTCACCTGTGTGATTTCTAAGTAGCTTTGGGTTTTAGAAAAAGCAATTCCTTCTTGGCTAAAGCCAACCCAACAGCATTTATGATTTCAAAAGGAAATTGAAGAGACTTGGTGCTGCAAACCTAATAACCATGGCAACTTAGAGATGGAGGTAGAAGGATTTCCAGTTTTAGACGAGGCTGACCTAGAGAGTGAGTTTAAAGTCAGGCTGGACAGGTTAGTAAAATTGTGTCTCAAAATTAAAAAGATAAAAAGAAGGTCTGGGAGATGTCTCAGTGTTGGAGCATTTGTCTGGCATGTGTGAAATCCAAAGTTCAATTCCCAGTCCCTCACACACATAAATGAATACTAAATAAATAAATAGTAATCATAATAAGGCAGCCAAATGAGTTAGTCTTATTTAGGCAGGCTATGATAAACAATGACTCTGGCCAAACACTACGTCTCTGCACGTTATCTACCAGGAAACATCTGACAATGTATCTATTAAAATTTATTAAAAACAAGAAGTAAATATGAAGGCAAAACGTTCTTCAGGGCTTAATAAATGATATCATAATGTTGCACAATAATATTCTATAAATAAAACTATTCAGCTAAATAAGCATACAGACATACAAATTACATTCTTATGAAGATTTGAAGGCAAAGAAAGAGATAAATATAGAAATATTTGCACGTCATTTTTGGTGACTTTTTTTTCAGGGGACGTGGTGTAGAGTTCTCTAGCTATTAGTGTGTGTCTACTGCCTTTATTTACACTCAAACAAATTAATAGGCAGTTATAGGAAATGGAGGTAATTAGGAAAAAAAAATCAGATCCTGAGGAACAAATCACCTGAAGTCCTGGTTGGTGGGCTGCAGGGGACAGGGTAGGATGCTCAGATATGCCCCCTCCCGCTGTGACTGGGGCCACTTTGCCTCCTGCTCCTCCGTGGCACTTACTTGTTCATCCAGTTTGCTTTTATTTCTCTTTCATGTTTGAGATCAAGGTCTCAGAAAGTTTTTTGCTTGCTCTTTACTTCCACACACCTCTCTTTCCCCACACTAACTAGACCCACACATTCGCTTCTCCCCTTTTCAGCCTTCAAGGTCGCCCTTTCTTCCTCAGCCCTCACACAGACCGGGGATGTGTTTACTTTCACTTACACACTTCCATCAGCAGGTGTGAGGTGTGTCACACTGCGGCAGGTGTCCAGGAGGCCCCTACTGAGTGTATGTCTGGATAAGCAAATGAATGACGACCCCAGTAGGAAGTAGAGGTGCAGCCTTGCGATTCGCCATCTCCAAGGCCACTGTCTCCACTTGGATTTTCTTGTTAGTTCTATCCTGTGTCTCACATTCTTGTAAACCCCCATGGGAAGAAGTGAGACATTGCTTTAAACATAAACATGTAACACTGGGAAAGAGAAGCTGGCAACCTTGGTATTTCTGGTTTTACTATTTAGTGTAGACTAACAATACTAAAGAACAATTCCCGAACCTAACTGGTAAGAGTAATCAGAAAAGTATGAATTGTAAAATAAAATAATTGTTTGCATTCAAAACAAATTAATTAATTAGTTGCTGTCATCCAAAAACAAAAGAAAAAAGAAAAAAAACAAAAAGCAAAACAAACAAATGAAAACAATTTAATGCCCAGGACCAGGTCTCAGTCTGAGTTGAGAAGTAGGTAGTTTTCTTCAAAAAGTCAATCAAGAATACAGACTCCAATGGAACCTCACCTCTGCTCCATTCTTGGTCTTTGTTCCCTTCCATGTCACAGGGTCAGTGCTTAGGCTGGGCTTATCACAAGGTGAATTCTCTCACCTCATGATCAACAGGCAAGGAGTTAGACATGTGTCCCCCTTCCTACAAATAAGGATGGGAAATGTTCTAAGCAAAAGACAGAGCTGGGCAGAGCTACTCCTCCCATTTCTGCTGAACTGGGACTGTTGGATTCTTTTTTATTTTCTACTGTCTGGAATCAGGCCAGGATTGCTCATAGCAGGCTCTCTGGTAGTCAGTCTGGCATGGCTCTGACACAGAACCTTCCTGTTTCATCACTCTGACAAAGACTCAGTTTCAAATGTACAACGCACCTTTCCGTTATTCCTTTGGTTGGTATTGTTCCACGCCCCAGTATATCCCTTCTTGTTCTCCCATTTTAAGGAGGCTCCAGGCTCACCTCACAGTCCCCCTAAGGCTCTGGGATTCTAACTTATGTGACTGCAGACAGAAGGTGCTAGACACAAATAACACTTCGTACCACTACTTAGAGTTCTTTGAATACAACATGCTGCCAGCCCTCTATGTGTTTGATGTTTTTCTGCACTTTCAGAATTTAACTCGAGGATTCCTTCAGTTGCCCAGTGGTTGAACTTGCTCCCTGAGAAAGTTGGCATACATCTAGCAGAAATATAGGGCCCACTACCTACTATTAAACCAACTCATCTGTAAGCACTGTAGGGATTACAAAGTCTGGGACAGTGTTGCATTTTTCTGTATGATCATAATAAAGAACACAGAGAAACCTTTGATGGCATTTCTAATGATGAAGTGAATATGTTCATCACCTTGACCATGACTCAACTATGTGGTGCCTAAGGATTAACTTCCAGGCATTCTGGAACTTAAAACACTCACATAAACCAGAAGAGTATAGTATCAAAATGAAAATGGAGTAACTGTGAGAATATTGGGGTCATGATTTATCATTTTCTATCAAGCTCTGTGATTATAAAGGAAAGCAAACAAACCAGTACTCATATTATTACTAAATGTAGCTCTAACTATCTAGCACTCAGGAAGAATAACCAGCTCAGACTTTAGCGGTAAAAAATGTTGGTAGATGTCTGTCTTTCTGAAGCGGTCACCAACTCCCTCTCACTGCCGTGGCAGGGGACTCCTCTCCGTGTTAATATATTGGAATAGGCCACATGGCTGGATTCTAACCTTGTCAGGAATAGAACGCACAGAGGTCTGTCTCAAGCTCATGACCGGCTTTTGACCAATGTAACCTAGTGGAGCTAGTGGAGGAGTGGCTTGAAACAGGTAGACATTGCTGAAGGCGCCTTCGCAGGTGTGCTCAGGCTGAGGCCAGGGAGGGAGCATGGCTTTACAGGAAGTGCGGGAGATTATGCAGGCAGAGCTGCTTCAGTTACCCTGTCCAGCTAAGCCCCTGCACTTGATCTAACCTGAGAAGAAGCCTTTTCAGCTGAGCAACCATACTTTTAGATGTGTGTTACGTACCCAATGCTTGTGTATATTTCTTTTATGAATTTTTCCTTATACTGTGCCTTCCTCAAGACTATGCACAACTAGACAGTGAGTGCTTTCTGAATGACGCCACATACCTTGAACCAATTCTGACTATAGAGAGTGGATACCAGGAAGGAAGTTCAAGTGAGCTATTCATGAAAGTAGTTGATGGAAAGACCACACCTCAGTTTGGATAACTGCATAAGGAAAAAGCTTACACACAGTACCAAAAGTTCACAGAACCTAAGCGACAGGAGGAAAACTGCAGGAGAGGAAGATGAGGTAAATGATTAGGGTAGAAATTTCCAATAATTGTATGCAACCTGAGTATATTTAGTGCCATAATTATAAATGCAATTTACAGTAATGGTGTCTTCATGCTAACAGTTATTAGTTTAATAAAACTGCTGGTATAATAACGTCGATGCTATTACTGAAACAGCTCCCTAATTGAAGGGCCATTATTACAGTCACTTTAGAACAGAAATGGTAAATAACTGGCAGACTGTTGAAAGAACACAGAGGTTCCTTTAGGGCTGAACCTATGAAAAACTCTTCTGCTCCTTACCCTAATACTCAAGACCTTGACTTCAACTGTTACCCTCTTTTCCCCCCTGACTTTCAAAACTCATTAACATAGAATCTAAATGCCATTTTACTTTGTATCTTGTTTTAGAAGTGGGGTCTGCTGAACAGCACTTGGGTCCTTAATGGAAACTCAGTTCAATCATGAAAGAGAATGTCAGTCTTAACAGGGTCTGAGGGTGATCTGCATCAAAGTTTGAGAAGCACTGGGTTTCCATTTAGATGAATTTGTTAACATGTGGGGTAAAAATGAGTATTTACTCATACACAGAAAATGAATTATACAATGGAATTTACAAAATATGGCTTTAAATTTTAGTTATGGTTTTGTTAGGGTGAAAATGACACCATAAAGCTAGATAGGGTTTTAGCCCCTGGGACACATTATTATTTAGGAACAGGGTTTTCTGCTTTCTCGCCATGCCCTTTCTTTTTTAATGGTTTTTGGTTCTTTAATGATGAATGGTTTACTGTTTTGATTCTTCAGCTCTGCAAGCATTTGATAACTTTTATAAATCAAACATTTCCATTGACAATATTTTGGTGCAATCCTCATTTGATTGATTTTAGGGGTAGCCACCGCATCTCAGGTGGTGGTTCATGATAGCAGCTGACAGAAAGGAAACAAATCTTGCAATGCTTAGTGCAAGTATAACATTCTGAATTTTAACACCTGTGGTATACTGCTTCCTTCTGAACTGCCTAGTCTCTGCCAACATACCTGGAACATAGAAGGTATGAAAACTATTTGTACTATGAGAAAATGCAATTTGTCCTATTCCAACTGACTAAGAAGATAGTGCTCACCCTGTATACTGTTGACACTTAACAGATTACACAGCTTTGTTTCATTTTTGAGCGAGAAATCGATCGGACACAAGGCCCTGCACCTGCTGAGCAAACCTTTGTCCATAGATTTCTTTTCCTGCATATGAATTAGTGTTTGTGCTGCCTTCTGTACGAGTAATACAGGAATAGCTGGGGCTTTATTGCTGAATGTGAAGCTTGTCCACTCTACCCCTCAGATGATCTCCATCCAGCTAAAACAAGCCAAACACCACTAAGGAGCTCTCTTGTTTCCTCTGTCATTAATTTTGCTTGCTCTTGAATTCCAGACAATTAGAATCACACATCAGGTACTTGTAAGGTGTACATTTACAAACTGAGGACTTTTATTTAAACACTTAACAGTGACATCATTATGCTAAGGGGAAATATTGGTTTAGTAAGACAAATATTGTATGACTGCACTTATATGTGGAATCTACAACCTCAATCTCAGAAACAGAGTACAATGATGGTTTCTGCGGGAAGCAGAGGAGATAGAGGGTGAGAAAAACAAAGGGTCAAAGGCCACCAGGCTTCAAATAGGTAGCAGGAAGTGTACAGATGACCTATTGCAGAGCGAAGCAACTGCAATTAGTATTAATGGCCATTTTCCCAAATTGCTCAAAGAGTGGATTTGAAATGCCATTACCACAAAAGCTTATGAGATTATGATTGTACTAATTAGTCTGATTTGTTCATTTCAAAGTTTGTGTATAAATAGACACAGTTTCTATCTGTCAACAAAAATAAAACGAAGCCACAGCAAATGGCTGGGGAACTGGATGTAGCTAGCCCGGTATGCTTGTCTCACACATACAAGGCCCAGGGATAGATCTTTAGCAACAAATACACACAAATGCTGTCCAGAGACAGCTTGCCATTTGCATATTTCTGTGCTGAAGGAACAATCCACTTAGTGGGGGATAATATTTGAAAACTTGAAAAAGGTTATTATTCAAAATTTACAAGGCACTCAAGAAATTCTCTGACAGTAGAGCAATGTGGCTCCAAAACAGGCAAAGAGCTTTTATAGCCATTGTTGCCCCCAGAAGAAGACATACAAATGGTCAACAGATCTATTAAAACCAGTCACTAAATCAGTCCCCAGTTGTTTAAGAAATGCAAAGTTAAACTGCAATGAGATTACCACTTCAGAGCTGCTCGAATATCTTCTGTCATCAAACAGATGGAAGATGAGAGACGGACAGCTCAGTAGGGAGGCACCTGCTGCCAGACCTGATGACTTGGGTTCAGTCCCATGACTACAGGATGCAGGGAAAGAACTGGTCTCCAAAGATTGTTCTGTGACCTCTATGTGTCAAGCATATGAACACACACACACACACACACACACACACACACACACACACACACACAATGACATACACATGCATGCATAGAAAATAAGTAAGTAAATAAGTAAAACCATAATTAAAAGAGACAAAGGGTAATAAGAAATTATGACGGCATGGACAAAAGAAAACTTGTGTACATTGTTGGTGGGAACTTAAATTTGGGTCTACTTTATAGAAAACACCATGGAAATGCTTTAGAAGATTGAAGATGGGATTATCCCCTTCCATTTCTGAGGAGATATCCAAAGGAAGTAAAATCAGTATGCTGGGTAGAGAGTTCGTACCTCCACGTTCAACCATAGCACTATTCACAAAAGCAGAAGTTCAGAATCAAATAACAGTCTATTAAGAGGAAAAATGGATAAGGAAATGAGACACACATGCACACACACACTATTATTTGTCAGTTAAAAATGAAAAGTTAAGTTCTAGATAGTGGTGAATCTATCGGAAGAGGTTCAGGGACATACATACATGGCTAAAGTGTCTCTGGTTGGGCTGAGGATGTACCTTGGCGGTGCAATGTGTGCCTAGCATGCCCAAGGTCCTGGTATTATAATTTTAAAAACTGTCCTATATCACAGCTCCCAAAGGAGATTTACTGGAAGAAGAGAGAGAAGGGGCAGAAAAGGGAGAGAGAAGGGGACAGAGACAGGTCCCTGGGGACAAGAATGGTGGAAGAGAGAGAGAGAAAGAGAGAGGGGGGAGAGCGGGGGAGGGAGAGAGAAGGTGGGCAAGGCCCATCTTTTAAAAGGGAATGCAGCGAATGAGCACAGGAGATGCTCTTAGTGGCTGTAGCTGAGGCCATATCCTGTCAGGGCCCTAAGGGCAGGTCAGTACAGATGCCTGAATACTAACACCTGGGTTCTGTCTCCACTATTTAAACAAACAAGCAACCCAGAAACTACAGGAAACAAAACAAATCAAAATCATTAAAACCCTCTTTCCTGTAGAAGCAGCCCAACTGGAATTTAATTTAATTCTTTATTATATTTACAAAAATCAACTCGGAGAGAATGCGAGAGAGTAAAATTTTTAAAAGTTAAATTTGAAAAACGTCAATGTTCTTCCCCAACAAAGCGTGGGCCATCAATATGTCACGACTGGCCTCGGCTCCATGAATGAAGGGGAAAATAATCTGTTCCGGAAACTGAAATCATTTGATAAAATAAATAGTATGTCACCCAATTCATTCTTGAATGGCTGGCTCAGTGTCCCTTTCACCACTGACACAGTAGACAATCTGTTGCTTTTAGAAGGCACATAACACCACAGGGTAAGTAATGATTTGAAGGAGAAACACCCCACAGGCTCATGTGTTTGAACACTTGATCCCAGCATGTGGTGCTACTCTGAGAGGCTATGGATCTATGGGACCGTGGCTTGTCTAAGGCGAGTGGGTTACTGGGGGCAGGCATAGAGGGTGATGTGATGTCTTCCGATTCTATGGATCTATGGGACTGTGGCTTGTGTAAGGGAAATAGGTTACTGGAGGCAGGCCTCGAGGGTGATGTGATATCGTCTGATTCCAGAGCAAGCTCTGTTTTCTGATCTAAGAAGCCAAACTGTAAGTTCTGGTCACCAGATAGAGCTGCCCCCTCCCACCAACATGCCTTTCCTGCTATGATGGGCTGGAACTTCTCAACTGTGCCTGAATAACTTCTGCCAGACATATGACTATGGTGGAGAAAAGCAACTGCTATCTGCCAAACCTGTCATAGTTACTCAGTCAGGAAATTGTATGTTGGTTATAAATTGTAATTGTCAGAAATGATAGTGAGTACAGTTCATAGGAGGAAGCCAGGAAGAAAGGCAAAGTGGCAAAGCCACAACAGAGCAGAAGGCAACATGAACTCACCTGTCTTAAAGGCCCTACTGGGGCAGTACCATATATAATCATTTGGAAAATGGACCATTATCTCCAAGTCTGTGGAAGAAGCCCATGGCCATGTCAACAGCTTCAATATTGACCAAATAAGATTTTCATCTGGTCTCTTATTAATGGCTTTCCACGTGCCATTGTTTTCAGCAGAGGTGTTACTGTCTAAACACTAAGGCAGCCCTGGATTCACTTCAGCGCACACGGACTCTTTACTTTCCTTCCACTGTATTCCAGAAGCACCAACCAAAACACAGTTTGATGAATGCCCATAACTAGTTTTCTTTCAGAACACAAACGCCTGCCTTTTCTTTCTGGTTCCAGCTTGACGGGATGTCATTCAGGGATGTTTCATGTAAATTTGCATATGTTTCAACGCACATGGAGAAGACGTTGAGTAACCTGCCCTGCCTCAGTTCCAAACTACGCCATCCTTCCCAGTAGTGGGGGAAAGACTGTCGCTCTGCGACTCTCTGAAGTGGGGCAAATTCTGGAAGCACACAAAGCAGGTCGCCATTTTTATTTTCTAGTGAGACAGAGGCGATGGATTGGGGGTGATTTCTCTGGGTGACCTGGAAAAATACAAAACTAGAACATAACTAGACACCAGTAAAAATTCAGTGTAGCACTGCCACCATCTCAAAACTACCAGGTGTTGGGGGTCAGAGATGACAGACTTGAACAGTGATTCAGGCTGATGATGTGTTCCAGGGTGGTCTTCCCAGGAGCAGGAGTTAAAGAACACACCATCAAAGAGAGCTGCCTTCAGTCAGGAATGAAGTTTGGTTGTGCTTTATTATCACTTTTCCCTGGTACGTGCCAATACAACAATAGTGATGTTTCCTTCCCTATACACCAAATACCTTCCTGCTTTTAATTACTATTAATTTTCATCACACACACACATACACATGCATGCACACATGTAGCCATTGTATGCTGACCCTTGACATGTAGCCATTGTATGGAGCCTCGGCCTCATGCTTATTTTTCCAACAAGCAAGCAAAGGTTTTGATTTGAATTTTTCTTGGTCGAGGATCTTCTGTCTTCCCTTTCTGTCACTAATTTTATCAGTGTTTAAACAGAAGCTTAGAAATAAGCAATGACCTTGAGAAGATGGCAAGAACCAGGACGTCATTCTGTGAAGCCACTTGTCTGTGTCTATAATCTGATATTGTGAAAAAACATGAACTTTAGGGTATTTTGTTTTAAGGAAGCTTACCTTTTAGGTCATATGTGAATATACTTGTATCTTAGTTGATATCCAGGTTTATCTTAATGTACTTTTACCTGAAATGCCCTCAAAACTAGCATGTGAGTCTTTGTAGCTCTATGCTAGCCCACTGACTGATGGGAATATTTGAAAATGGGTTTTAGATGCAAATACACAATTATTGTTGTGTCTGTAAGTCATGTAAATAGGTTTGTATTCATTCACTCTGAAGCTTACCAAATGGATAAATGAAAACTAATTCAATCACCTTAAAATGGTCTAGAATGACACAAAATTTAGTTATCAAAAAATGTCTGGAATAATGGTAATCATCTCTCCTTTGAAATTATGCATTAAAATAATATAGGGTTTATACAAAGAGAGAGGGTTAGAGGTTACAGAAACATATCCTGTGTGGGAAAACCTCAAAATTATGAAAAAGAATGACCTTGAAACATCCTAGCAGAATTATAAAGGGTGACATATAAAATTATAGTACTCAGTAAAGAATATTTGATAATGCAACCTCTTATTCTATTCTTACTGTATTATATTTAACAATGTAGCTTATTAAAATATTTATTTTCAAATACTAAATCCTTAAACTGTTTTTAGTTACTGAATAAACTTTATCTAATTTCCTGACACAGATCTCTCCAATTTCCTTTATAAAAAATATAAAGGGTTTGTAACTAACTACTCCTTTTTATCTTGGGCAATTACTATGTCTTAGTTATCCTCAGATTCTGTCAGCCATATAGTGACCTCCAATTTATTAAAAGTAATAAATTTATTCCCAGTGTGACTGATGTGGCCTTGTAAATTGTGTAAAAATAAGGAGACTTGGGAAGGTAAAAGCATTTGATGAAAATTTCATACAGTTGGATCAACAAACCTATACAATATATCAGCTAAAGGTATTTCAAATATTGAGGACCACGAAGATGGCCCAGCAGGGAAAAATACTTGAGGAAGCATGAGAGATGGAGCTTAAAGCCCCAACACCTATTCACAAATCTCAGATAAGTCTCTCACTTAGAACCTCAGCACTGTGTGGGGCAGAGATGGCAGGGGCCCTGTCACTGACGCTTGCCCACCCACAGTTAGCTCAGGGTTCAGTGAGAGACCGTCTCAAAGGAATAAGGTAGGGAGGGTTTAGAGCAGGACACTGGCTGTCCTCTTCTGGACTCCGTACAGATACATGCACATACATGGCACCTATATGCAGCACACATACTCATACATTCAAGAAAATGTAATAAAAATGAAAATGTTATTCTACTGTGTGAGGAAGCAGAGAGACGCTCCATCTAAAAGTGAGGTGACCGGCGCTTTGATTTTGGACACCTCAGCCTCCAGAAACAACTCGTTCACCTGACGAAAAAATGAGTTTTTGACTCAGGCCATGAGGGATCCTGTGCAGAAGAGAAAAAGCACATGTACTAAAACAATAAACACTGCATGAAGAAGTATCTGTAAACACTATGAATATAATATTTTTGTTGTGGAATATGTACAATGCATATTACCTTACAAGCATCTATGCAAATGCATCTATGCACTCACATAATATCTCTGGGTTACTGTTTGGTTGATTGTTAAGATATAAAAATAAACTTGAACACTGACGTTCTGTTAAACACAAAATCTTGGTGAAATGAAAAGTGTATAATAGAGGTCATCTGAAATTCTGTCAGGTAAACTGAAGAAAGGGTAAGCTTTTTTATAAGCATCTGGGCTTCCATAAAGTAGTTTTAGGTTAGATGTGGTAGATTCGATGGATTCATTATTCATACTGTGCGTTTTTGGCAACCCCCTCCCATAAACAACCAGTCAACACATAGAAACCTCATTATAGTAGACCTGGTATAACTTATGGCACACCCACAACTGTGGCTTCATTAAACCTTTGAGTGTTCATGAGATGTACTCTGACTTATTAAAATCTCTAAAATCACTAAAGGGCAAAATTATTAAATCAGTGTCAGATAAATCATTAAGGAAACTGATACAGATGATTTCCTATTGAGAAAGAATGCATTTCTGGTGAGACCTATAATTGCAGATAGCCTTATGATGGTGAAGTTTATAATTAGATAAGGGAGCTCACTTGCATTGGGTTGAAGTCCACAGAGAAAATACTAGGTTGCTATTACTAGCCAGGTCCTGATTAAATTGTTTTTATCCTTTTTTTTTAAGACAGAAAAGTTGATTGTTTCTAAAATATTTGTAAGCCAAGGAAAACAACCCTTTACCAGCTAACCCCGTGCTGGTTTCTGTGTTGTGCTAGAACTGTTATAAATGGCCAACACCAGGAAGGAAGAAGAAAGAGAAGCAGGTGCCACAGAGACTCCAGGCAATGATCTGAATTCTGCACACCAGGGAAAACAAAGCCAGAAGCCCATTCTCCATCTATGCTGAAAGCCATTCTCCCAAGAAACATGGAGAATGGAGCTTCCCAGTTGTCCATTTTGACAGATTCCTCCAATAAGAATAACAAGTAATTTGTATGTAATCCAACCTGCCTTTAATTAAATTGTTACCCCATTTACTCTCTTAAAAGGCAACTTATTTCTCCAAACAGATGGGACATAATTACTAACTCAATGAGATTGCATCTCAACTGAGCCAACTGTATTTTCCCTCATCTTCCAAATGCTGAAATTTCCAGGGGTTTCTTGAAGAAAAAGGGATATTATTGAGTCACTAAACAATTTCAAAAAAAGAACTGTACAATGGAGTTAATGAAATGTTCCACTCGGATGTATAAAATGAATAAAGAGTTTGTTACTTCAGAGATTTTGTAAAATAAATTTCAAAATGATTAGTAGTCAGTATGGCTCTCTTCCTTCTACTTTTTCCCTTCCCTATAGGGAGGAAAACATAAACCCTCAATTATCGCTTTATTCACCAATTGACAATTGCATTGATTCAATGTCTCTGGCAGGGCAATGCAAACCAATATCCATTACCCACTCCCTCCTCCCCAGCCCATGTTTCCCCATTAGTTACAGTAGGTTGAGATGGAACATGCTCCTCTGTCTCAAGAGGGCTCCCTGCTCAACCAGGGAAGGGGGATCAGACTGAAAGAGTGGGAATGTCCCTGCTACATCCACTGTTGGTAGCATAGGGCATGTCTTTGTGTGGGCTTTCATGAGAAAAGGCATATGGCTTCTTTATCACAGTAAGACCTTTCCAACTTCCACGTCAGGAGGAAAGCACAAGAGAACACAGCGGCCCATTTGTCAACGCCTCCACACATTTTAGACAACTTGGTGGCACCATACATTTTTATGCTTTTTAGGAATTAGATATTTCAGGAAGCACATGGCTGTTCTTGTGTTTTGTTGTTTGATTTGGTTTTCTTGTGACAGATGAAAATCTCATCTGGGTCTCATAAGAAGAAAACAAAGAGGAAGCTACGAGGGAGGGGCTTATGCCATACCCACCCATTGTTCTTAATGCAGTGAGTTTCACAGGTAACTCAAAGATCTCGTGGTCTAGAGGCTAACTGAATGAAGAGTTATTGCATTCTCAACTTGGATTTTCATGAAAGTGTTGCTGTGTTGCTTCTGCCACTGCTGTCAGGTGTGCAGGATTGAGTCCAGGGCCTCATGACTGCTAGGTACATGCTGATGTACTATTTTTATTTTTTTTGGTATTTCTGGTGGCATGGGGACACTGTCTATCTCCATCTACTATGAAGTTGAGTGTGACCATGTGTTTGATTTGACCAAGCATATGCCAGCTGACGGAGCCTACAACATGTCTGGGCAAACATTTTTAGAGCCTGTGAATGATTTGCCACTTGCTCTTTCCTTTTGCATTAGAACTTGCAGTGTACCAGTGAGACTGCACCATGATAGGGTGGCAGACAAGCCCCCTGCCACCCTGGGATGAAGCTGTATCTAGTCTGAGAAATACATCTTTTAAAAAACTGTAAAACTCATCTGACAAAAATTATATTTCAAGAAAAATCTATATGACCCTTGGCTTTCCCAGCATCCTTGCTTCAATTCCAGAGATACCACGTGAGCCACACTGAGTAACTGAGCATGGCAAGGAGAAGACAGTGTCAACACCAGCCACGTTTACTCTTCTTCACTGCAAACTACCATTCAAATAATTTGGACATTACATGGGTGAATGAAAGCTTTGCATTAAACTTTCCTAGAACCACAAATGTTTATATTAAATACCCAAAATATTTAGTACCTAAATAAGAAATATTCTCTGGATTCAAAATTCAAAAGGGAGGGAAGGAAGTATATAATGAAATATGTCCCTTGCACCCTGACCCTATCTGCCAAGGTCCTAATTCCTAAGTTCTATTGAGATGTATGCACAGAAAATACAAACACAAGCCGTGTGGTGGTACAGGCTTTTAATCCCAGTGCTCAAGAGTCTGGGTATTGTGGGATATATGATCACACTGTGAACTCCGAGTTTGTGTTTGTGTTAATTAAATAAAATCAACCTTGGGTCAGGAGGGGAAACCAGCAACTAGTTGACCGAAAGCAATCATTGAGAGTCAGAAGGAGTCCAGAAAAAGGATACAGAGACTGATAGGAAGTAGTAGAGAGGGACCATGAATGTGGCAGTCCTTTTTGGTTTGGAATGACTGAGGGAGGCTCTCTTTTCTGAGATGCTGGTGAAGAGGGAAGGTCAGCTAGATGCTCCCCAACTTCTCTGAGTTAGCAGCTTTTCACCCCAGCCTCTGACCCTGAGTCTTTTATTATAGTTAAAAACTACATTTGGTGGCAGTGGCAAGAGATGGATCCAACTAAATATAAAAGTTGTGCTGGGCCACTGCCTGAGATGTGGGCAGTAACTGTGGAGCCTTAATAACCTAATCCTAACCCACCTTACTCTAACCGAGGGGCTGCAGATACTTAGTGAAAAAGCAGTAGGTTCAGGTACAGCCACTCTGCCTGCAAAAAAGCAACATCTAGGCAGAGAGATAGTACGATGGACATCAGCCCACTATGCTACACAGTGGTGCCATATCTCAAAAGCAAGGAAGCAAACAAACACAAGAAGACATAAAATCCAAATACTCATCTTTGTAAAACAACAACATAAAAAGACAAATTTTTAAATGTTCTCTGAAAACAAGGCTACTTATAAATAGTGATAATTTTTGGAATCACTGGGTTTACCAGGTAAACAGGAAAACTAATCAATAGAATTCAATTAGAAGTTTATGAGACAGGAAATAAATGACTTTCAGTTGTCAACAAACTCATGAAACCACACAGGGTTTGCTCAATGGCGAAGGAAGAGACTAAGCTTGCAATTTTTTAAGGATGACTCTGTGGAGCTGGGGTCATTCACATAAGGCGAAAGGTATCCTTAGCACTTAAGGAAAAGCCATAGGGTAGAGTTGGAGGGAACAGGCAGTGGCAAGGAAGGCTTTGTGTTAAACACTGTGTAGAAAGAGAACAGGAGTTCTAAAGAAACCAAAGACTATGTACAGTCACTAGACAACAGAAGAAGTGGCAGGTCCAAGTAGACACTAGTCATTGTAATGTAGGCAGAGACTGCTCGTTCATACCAGGCCACCCAGATCCACAATAACCACACAGAAAACTGTATTAATTATAACACTGCTTGGCCTATTAGCTTTTGCATATTTCTAGCTAACTCTTATATCTTAAATCAACCCATCTCTATTAATCTGTGCATCACCACAAGGTTGTGGCCTACTGGTAAGTTTCCAACTACAGAATGGTGCCCAAATGTTTAAGGCTAATACCCACCACCCACTTCAGGTCCACGTGCTTGTGTGTCCACTCGGGGTTGGGAGGAAAGTAACTGAGATCATGCTCGTGGCTTAGTGCTCCCTGCCTGGGCAGACAACAGGGTCTGCTAGAAGTGTACAGGCAAGAGAGCATGGCAGACTACCACCACCATACACAGAGACATTTCCAGGCTGTGCTGTGTACTGCATGGTAGATTTAGCTTTTACTCAGATAAAAAGGGTTTATGCATGCTCCTTCTCAGAGTTAAAGTGGTAAGCGCAGCTCTTACCCAGTGGTCCCAGAGCTGGTGGTAATGCTACCTCCACCATATTAAGAGTCAAGAGGCAGAGCCAGCATCCAGGGCTGCTGCAACCACACTGCTTACCATTTTAAATCATTCCTGGTCAGAAAATAATTACAGATACACAATAAAGACAGATTCAGATAAAAAAGACCTCTGAATGGGTCACAGTGTTGGATAAATATACGTAGACTTGAGAGAAAGAGAAATAAATAGACAGCCATAAAAGGAAGTAAATGTTTTTTTAAAAAAATAAAACAAAGCCTTTCATGAGACAAAGCATAGACAGTCATAGATTAAAGGAGTAATGAAAAATAAGCCACATAAAGATGGAATATACACAGAGAGTCTGGATAATGTATATTATTGTGTTTTCTTTGAATTTTTGACTGTGAAGGAGCTAAGTACAGAGAGACATTTCTTAATTAAGAGCACAATACCTTAATTATTATATAGGCTGCTAAGCTAAACCAGCATATATATTTTAAAGGTATCTTGACTTCAAAATTTGGGTCTAAGGATATGTTTCTTTGGAAAAGAGGTTCTGCTTTTGTTTCCACAGAAGATGTGAACCTGTGAATTCCTTCCAGGGTAATGTGGTTTGATGGACTAAGACCAACCAAATGCTCTCAGTGAACACCCAAAAAAATACTTTGCCCAATAAAAAGCAGGAAGCAGTTTAGAGAGAGAACTATGCCCAAATTCTCTAAATGATTGTTTATAAATGTTTGTTTACATTTAAAGGGGGATATGCTTTAGAGATCAACACTTTGCATTTGTATGGATCTTGGTCTATTGATACAAATTTTAGGTCAATTTTGTTATATATATATATATATATATATATATATATATATATGCTCTTAATTAAGGTATTGTGCTTATTCAGCCCATTTAAAAATGTAATGTATAATTAAGAAATACAGGCTAATAGTCATCTATCATAGTCAAACTTGTAGTCATGTTAGTTAGGTTTTCTAGATGTTCAAAGATACATTTCAGATGGGTAGATATTCTTCAAATCTTTCAAAGACTAAACATAATATGGCATTTAAAATGTTCTAAGAACTTTGGACTTTTTATGACAACTAGACACATATGATCATGGCAGCACCAATCTACTTGAAGAGGATGATGGACATTGGAGAGTCACTTGTGCAAGAAACTGCTATTTCCTGGATGGCTGTATGAACTGGACATTCAGGAACTACAGAAAAATGACTGCTGAAGTTGTCTAAAGAAGGTGAAACAGTCCTTCAGAGTTCCTGCTTCATGAAAGAGTCTGACAGGCATTCTGCAGGATACAGAATAAAGTGACTGACAAATTGACAATATAGGTGAAACTGTCTTTGAAATTTCCTGCTTCATGGAAAAGTCTGCCAGATAATATGGGCCTGTAGGCTGGCAATTGGATACCCCCATGCTACAGAAGAACTTTGGGTGACTGTCCAGGCAGTGAGATGTCTCTGTCAATTCTAGAGTTTTGAAAGTTGTTCACAATGCACTTCCTGTTAACTTAGGTCATACTATATCCTTCTGGGGTCTTTGATGGAGTTGAAGAATAGATAGTTATAGTTTTCCTTAGTTATGATAAAGGATAAAGTATATATAAGTATTAGAACTGTAATTCTTGCTTGATACATGTTTTATATATTTAATTTTTCTGTGTTAAAGTTGAAACCTCCCTTTTTATTTAGACAGAAAAGGGGAGGTGATGTAGGATTCCCTTCTATATATGTGTTGCTTTTATTGGTTAATAAAAAAAGAAACTTCTTTGGCCTGTGATAGGGCAGAATAGAGCTAGGTGGGAAAACTCAACTGAATGCTGGGAGAAAGGAAGCAGAGTCAGGGAGATGCTATGTAGCTGCAGGAAGAGACAGATGCCAGAATCTTGCTGGTAGGCCATGACCTCGTGATGATGCACAGATTAATAGAGACAGGTTGATTTAAAATGTAAGAGTTAGTTTAAAATATGCATAAGCTAATAGGCCAAGAAGTGTTGTAATTAATATAGTTTCTGAGTAATTAGTTTGTGTCTGGGTGGCTGGGAAATAAATAAGCAGCCTCCCATTACATGGTAAGGGACATGAATGTCACTTACTAGTTTGGATTGTACGCTCATAGAGGGGTGTGGGAAAGTGATCAGACTGGTCGCTGGCAAATGCTCCTTAGCATTCTGGGTCCTCTGTGGTTTACTTTTCAAAGTCTTGTCCTTTAGTAATCGATTTGATCTGATAAACAATCTCTACATTGCATCTAATATTTCAGTCCTTTCTAGATTCTAAGGTGCTCACTATCACAGCACAGAGATGCAGTGAGAGGATTGCATGCTCTTCCCTTCCCTTCATTAAGGCAATGACAGATGGAGAGACTGGCCAGAATAGAGCAACAAAAGACTTTGATCTGACCCAAGCTTTAGAATTCTCCATAACTCCAGGAAACAAAAGCAGGAAGCATGAATCAGAAATAAAATAATATTCAATGTTTTTGTTTTTCAAATTTATCTCTCTCTAGAGATTATTTTTAAAAACATTATCTGGGATTGAGCTCTACCCAACTATTCTACCAGCAAATTTTCTCAGAACTCTGAAAAGAACAATGTATTTTCAGTAAGTGTTAGACAGCAGTAGTTGAGCAACCACAAAGGACCTTACTTAATTACCAATCCACCAATCAGAAAACCCTAAAAGCTTTTTTACCAATGAGAACTCAGTAGTTTGAACAAGAAACTGTTCCACAAAGGAGTACGCTTCAGAGAAAGAAACTATAGCTAACCAAATGAGCCACATGCCAAAAAGTACAGATCTTATACCTCTAAACAAAGTGTGCATATAGATATCTTTACAAATGTGATAAATGATTTTTATTCAAGCCTGACCATCTGCCTCGTCGTCTGAGAGATGTTAAAGGTGTGTCTCTTACAATGCTACCTTTATCATGAGCTGTGACCGTGTTGACAAGAAAGAGATTTCCAGGTTAGAGGGATTCATATCAATTATCTCCTCCCTGGGATGCTGTAGGAACTTGGAATTTAATAGCTATGCTATCTTTAGAACCAATGTACAGAAACTATTAATTTTAGTTTTAGCTTCATGTGCTGACATATTTAAAATTAAATATGACTTAGTTGTGATTAGTAACTATATACAAGAAAATGGCAAATAACCTTAGCAATAAATAGGTATATTAGCAATTTTAAATAAACATGTGGACCATAAGTTTTAAAAATTTATTTTTTTAAATTATATTTCTAAGAAGTAGCAATGTTAGGAAAAAAAGACATGGGAATAACATAACCATGATAATTTATATTTAATAAAGTAAGTATTTTATAAATATATACATTCACAAAATATTTTAAAAATAACATGCATGTTCAAATAGATATAATTATTGTACACATCTTTTAACAAAAATAACCTATGATATATGACTTTTTATAATCTTATTTTAACTGCATGTTAAGATTTTCGAAATCATACTCAGAAGCCATAGGTACTAATTGATGAGGACGTGTACTGCATAAATAGATATACAATGGTGAGGACTGAGGAATGAAATGTTTCCTCCATCTCATCTCATGGAATTTATCATAGATTTATGTTTTTTCTATCCAGTCTGAAAACCCAGGAGGACCAGGGTCTGTGGTCCAGGAGCTCATGGTGTCTTGCGCAACAAGTATATAAAGGTATGTTCAAGAACCTTCAAGAGACAACATAATATATGTGGCCTAGATACAGCTGACAGCCCTTGGCCATTACTTCTAAAACAGGGCTATATCTGTATCTCATTTCTTCAATCAGCACACACTGAGCTCCCTCACTCAGGATATCAGATGCTCTGCTGAGCACCTGAGATCCAGTCTTCTATGAGAGTAGCAGTTTCCTTGCCTGGCTGACATCTAATGCCAGAAAAGTAACTAAGCATACAAGAGAAGAAATGAACTTAGAGTGTAAAACTGCTAAGAGAGAGGCATTCACACACATACAAAGACTTCAAAGTATTATTAATTTAAATTATAACCAAAATGCCCTGTCTACTATGGGCCGAGCACCCACACCTGATTCTACACATGACCTCTTTGCCTTTGTTTCACTGAATTTCTGATGTAAATGGATATCATTAAGTTTGTGTTTGCTTGGCAGGAACAATCTTGCTGACAAAATAAGCACATAGTTGTATGAGCCCCCTTAATATTAACTTCTGGATAATGTTTTATTTAACATTGCATTGATATTCAACAATACCAGTTCATATGTGAGAAAGCATCTCTCCATAAGGGAGAAAAGGAAAGAAGTACCAAATATGAAATAGCAATACTTGATACTTGGTGTGGAAAGTCCTTATGGATATGTGTTGCTTTTATTGGTTAATGAATAAAGAAACTGCTTGGGCCTATGACAGGGCAGAATAAAGCTAGGTGGGGAAAACTAAACTGAATGCTAGGAGAAAGAAGGCAGAGTCAGGAGACGCCACGGAGTAGCCAGAAGAGAAAGATGCAACCTGCCAGCCAGAATCTTGCCAGTAGGCCACGAGCCTCGTGATAAAATATAAAATATTAGAAATGGGTTAATTTAAGAGATAAGAGTGAGCTAGAAATATGCATAAGCTAATAGGCCAAGCAGTGTTGTAATTAATACAGTTTCTGTGTGATTATTTCAGTTCTGGGTAGCCGGGAACAAATGACCGGCCTCCCTACAACATTTTGTTTTATTTTGTTTTCTTTTTCTTCAAGACAGGGTTTCTCTGTGTAACCGGTCTGTTCTGGAACTTGCTGTGTACACCAGACTAGCCTTGAACTCACAGAGATCTGCCTTCCTCTGCCTCGCAATACTTGAATTATTTTAGAGAATAGTTTTTTACTATTACTTTTACCTCTGAGTATGTCAGCTTTATAGTTCTTGCCCAATGGGGAGGCCATAACAAGATAGTTATTTTTCAAACGAAAAATGTGAAGCAGTTGAAAGTGAGACATATATGCATCTTGCACGTGGGTAGATTCTGCAAGCTCATCCACACCACTCCATCTGCAGGGTCAGTTTTATTCATTCTGTGGGTTTTTCCACCATGGAAAGTGATTCAGAGAGTGGTCTCAGAATATGGTATGTACCTAGAAGAATGAAAGAATGGGTGGAACACTAGTTTTCCCAGTGACCCTGCTTCATTCTTGAACCCTGCCAATGTTTCCATGAAAAGCCAGGGCTAATGTGCCAGAATGTGAGCTAAGTGAAAGAGGAACTCACAACCTCAGGAGAGTTCCTGCTCAACCAGAACCCAGCTGATCTGGAAGATGACAGCCTACCCCATCTTCTCATCAGCATAATAGCTCCCCAATGCAGACTCAAATTACAAGGGCCCAAATAGGAAGCTACATTGAAATTTATTTTAGGTCATGAAATATCAGGCTCAACCATCCCCACCTCTGTGCATTGGTTAGCCACCACTATATACCATGTGTCCCTGATTATTGGCCAGAAACCCTTATTCCCCACCTCTGTGCATCGGTTAGCCACCACTATATACCATGTGTCCCTGATTATTGGCCAGAAACCCTTATTCCCCACCTCTGTGCATTGGTTAGCCACCACTATATACCATGTGTCCCTGATTATTGGCCAGAAACCCTTATATATCCTTTTTATTTCTTGTCCAATTTCTTGAAAATGGAGCCTCTATAAAGAGAGAGGTGTCTGACAGCTTTATTTTATCCCTGTATTCTGATCTCTTTGGTGTTCAATGAACTTTTGTAAAATCAACATATGAATCTATTATATATGCTATTCTAAAGTTAAACAAAACATTCTGAAAGAAAACCTCAATCCTTGACTGTGTAGTTGATGATTAGAACAGGTTGGTTTTTGTCTTTTTAACTCTATTACTGTCCTAATAGATAAGCAAGGTCATTACCATATACAAAAAGAGGAGAAAAACTTGGGTACTTGTGAAAAAATATTATCTACTAGATTAGCAAATGAATGCAGTGTTTATAATAATAAACACCCTTTAATAAGCAAGGCTAAGTTTATGTTGCTAATGAGCTTCTTGCATGGCTATTTATTAAATGATTTAAAAATAATGAGTTCAGATATTTTTCTATACTTGGCTTATTTAATCAAAACATATTTCATACCTTTACCAATAAAAATATTTTATAAACTTTCTGGGTTTCTGTTTTGTTTTCTGTCATTCACGTTGAGGATTCTTGTAACCACTGTTTACTCAAAGTGTGCTTTGATCTGTGTAAAATAATCTAAAGCTCTGGACCAGCAGCCACATCCAGTTCATATTATGGTTAGATGCATGGTTAAGTCTTCTATGATTAACTGGCTTGTTACTGTTGTGAACAGCCTTCACAAACTAAAATGTATTTGTGTTGTTTCTTTATAAAAGGACAAAGATGAGATGGGTAGGTCAGATAGTAATTTTCTCCTCAAAACGTATTTAATAATTGCTGGTGGAATTGTAACCAAAATATTATCTTCTGAATTACTTTCCAAAATTAATTTCAGACAGATTGTATTTACTTAACTTCTCATATATTATTTTATAGTTCAATAACAAATATCAGATGGATATTTCAAATGTTCAACCATTCATTTAATGATTTTTTAAAATTTTAAAAATTTTGCTATTGCTGTGTATGGGTTGCAGTTAAATCCCAAATGAAATGTGGATTTATTTTTTATTCTGAATTTTAATGTGTTTCTGTACATAAAATTCATGAGCCTAAGCAAAAATTTTGTAGATATTTTTCTTTCTAAGCAATTAAATTCATTAGCATGTCTATGGTATGGTTATATTTTAGCTTCCTTAGCCACATATATACTAGATATGTGGCATCTGCTGTAATTACAGGAGTCATTTAAAACTGGATGTCAATTAAACTTCTAAGATCATCAGTCAGTAGCTCAGGCTCAGCACACATACTTAAGATAAACTAGTTTTTATTTATGTGAGTCCCTGTCTCTCTGCATCAGTTTTCTAGTTGCAAATGACCACACTGCCTCATGGTTAACCTTCAACATTAATATAAAAGTGAACATGGTGTTTCACAAGTATATACAGGTAAGGTACTAGATATACCACTGGGGCAAAAGATAGGGCTGTGTGTGTGTATGTGTGTGTGTGTGTGTGTGTGTGTGTGTGTGTGTGTGTAACAGATCATCTTGCTATGTGTATACCCTGTGTTGTCACAGTCCCTGATTTTCAATCATGCCAATAGAAGGCTAGGAGTGTAGTTCTGTGAGAGAGTGTATGCTAAGCACGTTTGAGGCTCTGAGTTCTGTCTCTAGCACAAGAGAAACAAACAAGCAAGCAGGAAAACACAAAGACAAGAAAATGCCCTCAGCAACCTCTTACGGGAAGTATCTGAAGGAGAACTCCACTTCCATAAGTGGGCCTGTTGACTGTTACTAGTTTACCTGGATGGCTGTATCTTCCTTGAGAGCTCTAGGCAAAGGAGGTGAGAATACTACTCGTGTAGGGAGAGGGCCCCTTGTTCTTCTTGGCTGCTAGCTAGCTTACACCCAAATTAACCACACAGAAATTGTTTAATTAAAACAGTGCTTGGCCCATTTGCTCTAGCCTCTTATTGGCTAACTCTCACATCTTGATTTAACCTATTTCTAATAATCTGTTTATTACCACGTGGCAGTGGCTCACCAGGAAAGATTCAGCATGGCTGACCCTGGTGGCTCCATGACTCTGCTTTCTTCCTCCCAGCATTCAGTTCTGTCTTCTCCACCTACCTAAGTTCTGCCCTATCAGGCCAAAGCAGTTTCTTTATTCATTAACCAATGAAAGCAACACATAAACAGAAGGATCTTCTAGACCATGCTTACCTCACTGCTGTCGCTTCAGGGAAAAGAGAGAAAGGGATCATCCCCATTTTTTTTTTTAGTAAATAAGTTTTCCTTGAATGTTTAAGATCTGGGATACACTTTTGCCACCCTCTGAAAAGACAAGCACCTCATTTAGCTTTCCCCAGGTCGCATTGAGCTTTTATTGTGTGAAGCGCCAATGGCAAGCACTATGGGTTAAAAACAAAATAGTGGCACATCCACAGTGTTACTGATTCTATCCTTTAAGGCCAGACAGAAGAAGGGAAGGAAGTCTAACAAACTGAAAATGATACTACTATCATTTTTGTGATAAGAATGTGGAGCAAAGCAAACCTGGACAATGTAAAAGAAGCAAAGGGAGAGGGACCTACAGAAGCTGAAATCCAGTGGTGTGGGTAATGTATGGCGACTCTTTCCCTGAGGTAGGAAGATGTGGAAACACTAGACAAAGAACACAAATGCAGAAGATACTGAAGCAGGAAGCAAGTTGAGGCAGGAAGAAGGTTGGGTAATGAGGCCTAGAAGCAGGAAGGTTGGATATGGAAGCCAGCATAGTTCCATGACATGATTTGGTGATAAGAGCAAAATCCAGTAGAGGTAGACCTGTTGCAGAATATTCTGTTACCCTGTGTGAAGATCTGTCACTGTGATTGGTTTAATAAAAAGCTAAATGGCCAATAGCTAGGCAGGAGATATAGCAAGGACTTCTATAGAAGGTATAGAGATAGATAGAGAGAGTTCTGGAAGAAAGAAAGGCAGGCTCACCAGCCTAAGGCAGAGAGAGAGAGAGCAAGACATACAGAAGGAGAAGTAAAAGTCACAAGTCACATGACAATATGTAGATGAAAAGAAATGGGTTAAGTTAGAAAAGCCAGTGGGACAAGCCTAAGCATTAGGCTGAGCTTTCATAATTAATAAGTCTCTGTGTCATTTTTTGTGAGCTAATGGCCCAAAGAAAAATCTGTCTAAACCGACCCGTAGTTTGTAGACATCAGTCCTGTCTCAATCACCAGTCAAAATACAAAACTAACCAGACGTCCTCAAACATCTAGTGGTAGAACTACTACACAAGAACAAGGGAAGATTGAAGGAATGGGGAAGGAAATGCAGCCCCAGGGACCTGAATAGCTCCAGCCTCCCGTAGTTTTTATTACTCACGTCCATCAGCAACTTGGCAGTCCATAATCCAGCTGACGCTATGGTGCTAGCAGTGGCTGGAGTTGATTCTCAGGACCTAGGAGCCACTTTTGTGTGAAACCATAGATCTTTCGGGTGTTCGTGAGGTAATCTTTTAACATCAGAGGGGCCCAAACAATTCCCTCAGAGCATACTGAGGCTGCCATTCTGAGTGTGGGTTCTCTGAAGAGCCATGGTTAACTATGTAGAGCAGACCACAGAGTGCTCCCTTCTCTTCTAACCACCTCTTGCCCCACACCAAAGAACAGCCTGTTTGCCATAAGTACTACACAATTCAGTGCTTGTAGAGGTAGATTTGAGATTTGGTGATCCTAATACATTCCCTTCCCAGTGACTGGCACGTGGTAGAAAAGGCAAAAGAAGCCTCTTGTGGATAACAAGAAGGGATGGGGGAGAAAGTGAGCATAATTATGTTGGAAAGGAATTAGAAAATTTTTTGAGCCAAAAAGAAAGAATAGAATTTACAGAGAAAGTTGAGAGGGGGGACACTCTGGCACACTGTGGAAGAACACCTGGAATCATAGGCTATGTAAAGCTCATCTTCTCTCTCTTTTTAGGGAAATTCCTACTCACTCTGGCAACTTTAGAGCAAGCTTTCTGACTTTGGAGCAAGCTTGCTTCTACAATAAAAAAACAGCCCTTAAAAACACTTAAAAATATATCACTAATGCGAATACACTGTTGTCTGTCCTCTTTACAAAGGGAATGGCATTACTTCTCCACTGACACCACTGAAAGCAACTTAAGGAAGAGTCAGAGAAAATGAACAGAAGTAAAGATAAATGTTTTACATTGTTCTTTTAATTTTTTTATTCAAACTATACATTATCACAACTAATAAAATGTTATTGTTATAAATAGTATTTTTCTTTACAGAAAGTAAGACAGAAAATATGAAACTAAACTAATATAAGAAAAATCTATCTGGGTTTAGGTCTAATCGTAACATATATTCCAAGACAGATATTTTTAGGTCCTGGCTTATGCTTGCGTTCTCATGTGGGCCAAGGGAAATGCATCATTTCCCCTTACTTCTTCAGTCTAAAACTGCAACCTTACTCCTCATCATGAGTGTAGGAGGAAGCCTAATCAACAAAGGCAAGCATTTCCTGCTTAAATTGTTTACCATTATATGGAGTTTCTGTTTTTTTTTAAACCACATGACTCTGAAAGACAATTGTGTCAAGAATTTCCATAAAACATTCTTTTACCCAAACTTACAAATGACTTCTTTGAAGAGTTTATTGTGAGAATTGCATTTGGAAGATGTAGCCAGCAAAGCAAATTGCATGAAAGGCATGACTCACCCACAGTCAAAGGAGCTCTGCACAAATCAGGACTATTTCAAAGGCCTAAATGCTGGAAAACCAGGCAAGTCAATGGAAAGTATATGAACTTTCTTTCCATTATCAAACAGAGAAGAACTGGTTGGGGGAAAAATGTAGAATTGACAAAAGTAATCAGCCACTAAAAATGAGATTTGCTACTAAAAGAGGATGACAATACACAGAAAACAATTTTAAGGGAGTGTCTTTGACCCAATCATAATTTGAATGAAGAATGTTTACTCATTTTCAAGTCAACTTAATAATTTCCATTTCCAGCCAAAATGGAGCAAAGGGAACCTTCTAGAAGTTTCTTCCCCCAATCTTCAAGAAACAACACAAAAACAAGACCATTTAAAATATTCTATTACATTTCCTTGTGAGTATATATATGTAGGGTCTGTACATGCCATGGAGCATATATGCTTTGGGGTCAAAGAACACCTTGCAGGAATTCTTTCTGTCTACCTGTTGGGTCAAGGTCAGGTTTGGTAGCAAGCACCTTCACTTTCTAGACCATTTCACCAGTTTAAAATCCATCCCTGCTGTTATGACACAGAACATAATTCAACAAAGGACAGTAACACTTTGGTGAAGGTATATCAACAGAAGGAGTTTCCTCCTTATTCTCTTGAGACAGCCAGCATTCCACTGTTCAAAGACAGCCCTTAAAGATGCTAGGGTGTTCTTGTGCTGGAGAGGTGCTGGGAGAATTCAGGACCACTGAGACAGGGAGAGTTCACAAAATAGAATACTAAAGGAAGAAAAACTTACAGAGAGAAAGAACTTCAGACATTGGTACTGAGCCCTGCTACCAATATGGATCAGACCATATGTATGAGTGAATAAGGTAAGCTGAGAAAAAACACAGGACAGAAAAAGCAACCCTCTTCTACTAACCAAGTCCCAGGCAAAGTACCTATGAATTGAGAAAGGGTATAAATACCGAGAAATAATATTGAAAAGGTTTTAAATTTGATGAGAAGCTTCTGTGGAAATGCTCTTGTACACTATAAAGATTCGTCACTCATATTGGTTTAATAAAATGCTGATTGGCCAGTAGCATGGCAGGAAGTATAGGTGGGGAAACCAGACTAAGAGAATTCTGGGAAGAGGAAAGGCTGAGATGCAATCATAAGCCAGACACACTGGAAGCAAGATGAGATGCCTCAATAATAAAAGGTACCAAGCCATGTGGCTACCATAGACAAGAATTATGGGTTAATTTAAGTTGTAAGAGCTATTTAATAATAAGCCTGAGCTAATAGGCCAAACAGTTTATAACTGTTATAAGCCTCTGTGTGTTTCTTTGAAACTGAATGGCTGTGGGACTGGGCAGGACAGAAACTCTGTCTACAAGAAGCATAAATCTTTAGATTTGAAGAGCTCAATGAGTCCCAAGTATAGGAAATATGAAGAAACCTAAACTAAGGGCTAATGCTAATAAATCACTCAAAACCTGTGAGAAAATGAATAAGAATTAGAAGTCTGATGAACAACCAAAAAAATAGAAAGATTAAAACTGAACAAATTTCTTTAGGGATGTGACCCCCTGCCCCAAAGCCACTTGAAAAGAAACTGGTAACTTGAACATCTCGGTGTTTACTAAAATTTAAATTAGTAGAGAAAAACAACACAAAAAATGATTTGTCTCAGACTGAAGCACTGATTAATCCCTGTCAAATATTCAAAGAAGAAGCAAGACTAACAAACTCCTCTGATAAACTTCACAGAGGAGCTGGCACCCATATCACTTTATGCATCTCCAAAACTCAAACCACACACACAAAAAAGCTCAACATGCCTCAGCATAGATAATATACTGGAAAAAATGACAAACTAAATCCAATCATACATGACAACAATAACACAGTGTGACTAATATAGGGCTTAGCCCTAGGAATATAAAGGATGCCATATCATTTAAAACTTAATCAAAACAATTCACAATAACAAACAAAAAATAAAAAATTTCTCTAAATGGGTACAGAAAAAAGAATTTAATAAATCTAACATTTACCTAAAATTAATGAACAGGAACATAGAAACTTCCACAATTCTGAGAAAGGACATCTAGGATAATGTGTGGCTATTCTAATTGGTGATAAAAGATTAGGCAATCATGAAGCAGCCAAATTGTGTCCAATATGTCACACTGCTCTTCACAGCACAGGACTCTACATATAGATTAAAGGAAGAATGTCATGATCATCTTGTAGAAACACAGTGCAATCTGCAAAAAAGCCATCATATAAAACATGCAGATCTATAAAGATTGTTGGATCCAAAGTAATATACAAAAATCAACTTTATTTCTATACAGTGACAACAATAATGTGGGTTGTAAACAAAAAATGGTATAAAATATGTAATACTTAGAGATAATGTGTGTCTGTACATGTTTTTTATACTGTAAACTACAAAACAATCCTGAAAAAATATCAAAGTTCTCTTTGGGTTTGAATCAGTGGTAGAGCATTTGCCTAACATGCAGGAGGTCCCAATTTGATCTCCAGCACAAGAAGAAAGAGATAAAATCAAGAGGGGAGGAAGAAGAGGAGGTAGAAGTAGGGAAGATGGAAGAAGGAAAGGAAGAAGGAGAAAAGGGAGATAAAAGGGAAGAGGGGAAGGGAAGGGAAGGAGGAGGAATAAGAGCTATATAAATAGATATATTAATTTCCAGTTTTAGGTGGCCCAATATTTTACAGAATTATTCCCCCAAATTCATCTATATACTTAACGCAATCACAACCACAAGTTTCTTGTAGAAGTTGATGACTGATTCTTAAAATTTTTATGCAAATGAGAGAATCTAAAATCAGTCTAACTCTGCAAAGGGAAATAAATTTGCACGACCCAAATGGTCTGATTTTGATAATTTGTATAAATGATAATTTGTATTTATGATAATTAAGAAAGTGTAATACTGGCATCTAGAAAGACAAATAGATCAATGGAACAGAAAAATGAAAGTTCAGAAGGTGACGTACTTAGAGATACCAATTTTCAACTATGGACCACTGACAACTCAGTAACAAAAACTAGTTTTAACAAATGGCTCAGCAAGGCCTTGACTACCATATTTTACAAAGAACACCCAACTGTTACACACCTCACATCACACACAAACACTAACATTAATAACAGAGCCCAGCACTTAATTCAAACTAAAACACAAATTATTTCTAGCAAGAACATATTTCTCCATCATATTAAAAAGTGAACATATCTTACTATTTTTAGCTACACTCCTGTTGGTACTGATGTACAAGAAAAGAAAGCATGTATGTATATACCAAAACTTCCATATACATGTTCATAGCAGGCTTTTAAAGAATAATTCAGAAACAGGAAGTTGATACATTCTAACGAAAAGAATTTCTGTGGCAACCAATAACTCCGAAAAACAGTAGCTTCTTTCTTCATTTGTATATGTGCTGGCAGTTGACTTCAGAATCTCACAAATGCCAGGAAATACTTGACTCCAGCCTCAGCTCACCAAATGCTTACTTCTTGCTTCTATAAGCAATGCTGTGAGGGCTCAGCTCTTCAATTCAGATTCCCACTGAATACGGTAGGAAGTTTCCTGGAAGAGACCTACTCTGCTCTTAGTGGGCTTTGGTAAAAATGAGTCAAATCACACTCTGTCTTTATGCTTTACTGTTCAAAGCCTGCCACATTTGAACCTTATAACAGCAATGTGGAAGGGTCTTCTGAGGGGAGGGGCTAACCATGGAAGGCTGAAGACACTCATTTGATGAAGCTTGTCCTTTTTAAAAATCTAATTTTATCTGTCTTCAACAGATTCCAATTCTTAATACTCTTTGGGCCAAGAATATTAGTACCCTGATCTTGCCACCATGCTTAGTGGCATTGGTTTAGATTCCATGAACCACAAAAACAAAGATTCTGTTTTTATGTGGTGAACAGCACAGGAGTAATCTTTTTCAAAGCAGGTTATAATATTTGTTTAATTTCATAACAGACTCTCTGTGTTCTTAGAAAAAAACTGGGAGCCTTAAAATAATATTTATATAGACCAGGAGGCTACCTCTCTTTATCCCTAAATGGGAATCAGAAGTTTCACTTTTATTACTCATCTAAGGAAAAATCCCTCAAAATATGCCACCATGACAAACTTTGGGACTGAAAGTCTGATGCCCTTTTAAGTTTTCAGAGGGAAGGTCTTTGAATAGATTTAATAAACATAATCCATTGGCCTGTCAAGTGCTCAACTCATGGGGTTTGTTTAGTATATAATCCAAGTCAGTTGCCATTTTCTTAGAAGCAAAAGGCATATCCATCCAGCAAGAACAGTTTTGGTTTACCTGGTAAGAGGTACTTGCTTATTATGGTACAGTAGATGATGGACAAATAGTGCTATCAAACATCTAAAAAAAGTTAGATGTGGACTTGATACAAAGATGAGCAATGACCCAAGTGTGAACAATGACTCTTACTGCAGATGGCACCTATTCTCTTGAATGTCACTTCACACTGACAACTCTTCTTTGTTTTCAATATGGCTCTGAGGACTGGACTTAGGACTTTGTATATGAGAATTTGACACCACTGAGATTTATCTCCACATTCTCTTTTCATCAAACTATCATATGTTAATATGTATCCAATATGTACATATAAATAAATACTCAATTGAGAGAGAAATTGTATATATTTACGGCGACAGCATGGACTCTTTAATATATTTATTATAAAGTGTACTGATCAAAGCAGGGGAGTTGGTATCCCAGACTTAAACCAATATAGCAGCTTTATATGTTCACACCATTTGAAAATTCTCTGTATTAGGTTTTTTGAATATTAAATTAATTGTCAATCATAATTACCTATTGTACATTTGTGTGCCTCTTAAATTGCCAAATGTCAGCACTTCCTCATTGAAAAATCTGTCTGTTTCACAAAATAGCTCAATGTCATTTTAACCTGGCTGGCAGATATCTGGAAATAGCACTTACAATTTCCACTTCTAAGAAGTAAGTAACACAGACAACATTTTTTTATGGCTGTCTACAACTAATTGCATTTCAAGTGGAAACAATGGTTGTTTGGGGTTTGCTCTCTTCCATGTTTCCTATCTGGCTTTTATCTGACAACCACATGGTGAGTGGCTGCCAATTATAAAACCATTATTATCCAGCATAAAGCCAAACAATGCACCACCCAAGTCACCTCAAGTTTAAGGCCCCAGCTACGGTATGAGTGGTGAGTCAGGCAGTTAACTGGAATTCAAGAGTGCTCTGAATTACAGTCTTCACAAGAATAGCCTGAACTCTCAAAAGCACAGTCAAAATCGAAACCTTCCCATTGTTTTTGACCAATCTGATAAGACTGAGAAAAGCGGACAGATTTTCAATTAGCTAGAATAAAGTGGCATAAAGGAAAGCACTTTTGGCTGGATGCTCTGTTCAGTTAAAAGTATTGTGAAAATTCACCCCGGCAGGTGATTATTTAAACAGGCATAGAGTGTGACCACAAGGTACCACTATTGACCCGAGTTGCCCAGAAAACAAATGGAACCTCAGTAGCATTCTCCATACCCTCGGAATGCTTCAGGTAGCTTATTTTCAGCCAAAATGCTTCAGATTTTTATGCCCATAGTGAAATTCATTTTTCCAACTCATCTCCATTCATTTCCTCACTCGACACCTCTAAGTAAGAAGTATACAGACACCTACCCTCAGTTCAGGGAAGCTTCATTTTTACATTTCTTTTCCCCTAATAGTATGATGATACTTAAGGACTTTAAGAACAACAAAACCTAAGCTAGCTGCTTTAGTGAAGCTATAATCCAAAGGAGAGTCAAAAGTGCATTGCAAGTTGGCAGCAAAACTTGTTAATGTGTAAGAGTCTTCCACTTAGGACTGGTTTCGTGCCATGAGAATTCTAGGCTTGAAGAAATCATAGGGAACAGCTTAGGTTTGGCACTAGGAGAGGCCAGGAGGCCATAGGAGAATGCGTAGGCTCAGGTGTAACGAGACTCAGCACGCTGGAGATCTCAAGACCCCCAAGAGCAGCAGTGGAACCCACCTGTGCCTACCAGACAAGGTGGCAGAGCTCAGAGGCGGGGCTACCTAAGCCCTTTGGAGCCCAGAAGATGATGAGTGAGTACAAGATGTCAGACACTGGAGGGATTCACACTTCTGACCTTGGGCTTAGCTTTGATTTGATTGTGACTGTGCCCTGGTTTTTCCTTCCTGAAGGAAGAAAGTACTTAACTTGCTTTTGGTTTTACAGGAAGCCACAGCTGTTTTTTTTTTTTTTTGTCTTTTAAATCCAGAGTTTTGGATTTTTTAAAAGAGATATTGGACTTTTAAAATGCTAAATTTTTAAAGATTGTGGGAATATAAAAGTCACACTAAGTATTATATTGTGATATTAACACAAGATTGTGGAAAAAAACAAGAAAAGTTATTGTTTAATCATGAAATATTAGTGGTCAAGTTGCGCTTGTGAAGTTTTTGTCAACTTGACACAAGCTGGACTAATCCGAGAAGAGAGGCCTTCGACTGAGAAAGAGCCTCTATGAGACCGTCCAGGAAGAAAGCCTGTGTGAGAATCTTCTTAACTAACGATTTGATGTAGGAGGGCCCAGTCCACTGTGGGTGGTAGCACCCCCATGCAGGTGGTCCTGGTTTGTATAAAAAGGCAAGCTGAGTGGACCACAGAGTAAGACAGTAAGCACCATTCATTCTTCCACGGTCCTGCTCAGCTTTCTGCCTCCAGGTTCCTATTTGAGTGCTGCCATGACTGGTCTTCGGGCTGGACTATAATCTGGAAGACGAATACCCTCCCACAACTTGCTGTTAGTCAGTGCTCTACTACAATAGCAAGCAAACTAGGACACTGCATGCCAGTGTGTCCCTTTCAAATGTAGGAGGGTTGCCAGTGAAACTATATTTACCTCTTTCTGAGTCTGGACTGGAGTAGAGGAATCCATGTTTAACACCTTCCCCATGTAGGGAGCTCATAGTTTCTCTCACATGTGTGTGGAAAACTGAAATTAGGATAACAGACCCAGATTCACCCACTAATTTGTTGGATTCATTCAGGTCCAGGCTCATAGATGAAGCTCTTTGTCTCTGACATCTTCCCCTCCAGCTAATATTGTTTCTCAGAACTTCCCTGTATAGGACCAAAAGAATACAGTTTATTTATAGACACAATGAACTACTGTGTGACAATGGAATTCATATAATAGCATCATTGCCACTAAACCTCAATTATTAGTGAGCATGTACCATGCATAGGAACATCTGATGCCCTAAAAATCAAAAGAATATATTTAAGCGTCCCATAGCTTCTATCTTTATACAGTTTGCAACATACTCAAGAAGTTCAAACTCCCAGCACAAGTACAGATGAAACACTAAGAGTGCTAGGGTAGGGAATAACTGGCTCATTCCCCCCTTCCCTGCTCTGGCTCTTATTTTTAAAATGAAAAAGAAGGAAACTTCACAGAGAGGAATGAGACCTGTGGAAGACTGACCAGAATACACACGGTCCTGAATCTTCAGTGTAGTTCTCCTTGGATGAATCCTCACTGATAGAACTTTCCAGATTTGAGTCCCATAAACTTGTCTACTTACACAAAGTCCTGTTAGGTAGGGGCGCCTTTCGCTTTGTTTTTTAATTAAAGAAAATACTAGAAAATAGCTGGGTGTTTTCCGTTCCTGGTTTTTCTGCGGTGTTGTTCACTGTACCAATCAGTTCCCAGTAGCATAGTCCCTGGCAATGGAATTCTACCATCTTAAGTGCAGGTTTTCTGCCCACCCCCTCTTTGAGACAGGGTCTCTCTACACAGCTCCGACTGTCCTGAAACTCACTACGTAAACCAGGCTGACATCAAACTCACCAAGCTCCACATGCCTCTGCCTCCTGAGTGCTGGGATTAAAAGCATGTACCACCATGCCTGGCAAGTACAGACTTTCAGTTTTCCTTCCCCGTGAAGCACTTAACCTGTAAGCAAACTTGCTCTTCCCTTTGATGGCCAGCGAGTTTACGGCCACAGAAGAGACTCATAAGAACATTTATGCACTTCCTTCTATTTACACAGATTGATCCTGTACTGGAGAATATAATGCATTGTGCAAGCTAACCTGAAGCTATTGTTCAGACTCCAAAAATGTGTCAGACTCCACAAGTAAGTGGACAAGAGTGAACAAGCAAGCCTGTGACAATGTTCTAAACACAACAAAGGGAGGTGACAGATGGCAACCAGAAGGCCAGAAGATGCTCAGAGAAGGCATGGATGAAATAAAGACCTCTTAAAAGAGGCACAATACAAAGCACCTATCTTTAACACAGATCTCTGAGGCAAGGGGAGTGTGAGACACTACCCACTTGGTGTCAGGTCCCAGTGAGTGTGTGCACTTTGCTCTTGATTTATTTACTTATTTCTACTATATCCTAACTTATGTCTGTTTCAGGGTCCCACTATCATGATACCACTGTTAAAATTTGTATCTCTGCTGTCTTTATTTATTAAGAAATGAAGCCAGGCAAACATAATTACATACTTAAACTATTCTTTGCTTTCAGGACTATGACATTCTATAACTTTGTTTATCTAAGCAATGAAAATGATAGAAATTTAGAGTATTTAGAAATTTAATACTGTCTGTAACAAAGGCATGACTAGGGATTTAAAAATCTGCCTCTCAGGTTGAGAAAATGAGTCTGAAATTGCACATTTACATACTTTTCAATTTTAAAATTAAACTGTACATTAGGCTTTAGAAATGAGATGGTTTGTGGTATTTTTTAAAAAGATGAATTCTAACTATAACTGCTTTGGAAATCTTTATCTAGGCCAGACAGGGCTGGAACTTGCTATCACCCTGCCTTCCAGATACGAGAATGCAGGCCTGCACCTCCATGCCTGGTTGGGGAACAAGTATGTGGTTACCAGGCAGAAATGGGAAGTGGCTGAGATCTTGTTTCTGCTGAGAAACACTGTTCTAACAGAAAACTCATTGTTTGTAAATCTAAGGGATTACCTCCATAGATTTCATGAGGACTTAAAAAAGAACTCTGTTCAATTCTTATTATTGTAATAAAGAAGAGCTAATAAGGTGAAGTAATACCTTCACTTTTGAGATCAGCTTCTTTTCAGGAATGCTAACGGTAATAATTGTGTATGTGTGTGTGTGATTGTATATGTGTATACACATGCACATGGGCTGATGCATATGGCCATGTTAGTACATATCTGTGGAGGCAAAAGGACAACCTTGGGCATTCTTGGGCACTCTATGCCCTTTATGCTCCTAATTTTGGAAGGAGAGAGGGTTTCCAGTTGTGCCATATCCTGGTAACTAGGATATGATGGCTCATTGGGGGGTCCCAGGCTTCTATCTGCTCCTGCATTGCCAGTGTTTGGATTATAAGTACAAACTACCACATGAGCTTTTAGGGGGGTTCTGGGCATCAATTAAGGTCCCTGTGTTGCAAGGCCTGTGTTTTATTTACCATGTCATTTCCTTAGCCCTAACTGGAACAATTTAATAAAATCAATTGAAAGCTGATATGTCAGCACATGACATAATTTCATTATGGAAACCTAGGTGTATTTGATGCATTCATGTCATGCCAAATTCAAGGCGAAGTAGGTCAGAAAATCCAACAGGTATGTCAATACTTCTGGGGCAGCATATTGTAGCAGTCATTACAGAAGAGGACAAAAGAAAAAACTCAGAAATTACTGTAGGTTGCTTACAAAGGAATTGAAGAAAGAGTCAATATGTTTTCATTTATTTTAGCTGAATATTTGTTAAACAGGAAAACAAAAGCTCTTTGTAGAGACTTGTGCTCTCAAGTAATATGAGCCTGATGAATCCAATCATGCTTTCGTCTATTCCATTCTTATTGTTTCCATAAATAACAGGCAAGATAAAGGCTCCAAAATAGGTAGAGAGAAAAATCTTCCCCTTAATACTCCACACCTCTTCTCTCTTCTCAAGGAACTATCTTTGATTGAGTTAAGAAGATGTAGGTGGGTCCGCCAAATAGCTCTGTAATCACTAACAGCCTTGTACTCCGTCTTTCTGACATGTTCTGAACATGTTTTAAAAACCCACTCTATTGTAAACAATTCTACTTGGCAGACAGTTTGCATTAAAATACATATTTTTAACAAAATGTAAAATTGTATTCTTTGTAATTAAATTGCCTTTTATTTTTCTCGGTGAAAATAAGAAGCACTGCTATGTTTTCAACAAATGCTCCAACAGCCTTTTCCTACCACTGGGATTACACATCAGTGGCTGGACTGACTGCTAAGTAATTTTGAAAATATTGTTACAATCATTTTTCAGTGAGGGGGAGATTATTGGATGTTATACAAATATTTTTAGCAAAATGTTCTTTGTATTCATTGCTATAAGTTAATGGACATGCCAATTTGAGAAGCTGGACAAAATAAACCAATTTTATCCTGGAATTGCAGAACCACAGCTCTAATATAATCTCCTTCAAGCACAAAATAAATTGAGCTATAGAGAAATGAGTTTTATTAAGGTAGGAACACACGGCATACTAAAATAATTTCTAAATCTGTGGGTGTTCATGAAAGCTCATATCAATAGTAAATGACTTTTTTTTAACTTAGAAGTTATCTTGGTCTTTGTTTTCTCATTTTTCATAGGAATATATTCAAACAGATTCCAACTTGGTAAAAAAATAATATAAAGAATCTATAGTCACAGAAAATACCAGCATTCACTTGATTTCATTACCCAGGCATTTCAGGTTGAAAACACATTCAAATCATTTATTTGTTGCACGCTAAAGCCATGACATTCTATCTTTTGTAATTCAGGCGAAGGGTGAAGATAAATACAGAAGACAGTAGAAAGCAGCTAACATCTAAAGAAATACCCTTCGGTGGCAGGAAAACTGTAGGTAAGGTACCGTGTAAAAGGAGTCTTGATGAGCTTAATGGAAATGAAACACTGCTGTAGCATACTCCTTTTCACTGTGTGAAGATGAATCGCCGTGATTGGTTTAACAAAGAGCTGAATGGCCATTAGCTAAGCAGGAAGAGATTAGGTGGGACTAGTGGGGACAGAGAGCTCTGGGAAAGGGAAAGGAACAGTTACCAGCCAGATGGAGAGGAAGCAGGATGGGCAGTACAGAGTAAAGGTAACTGAGCCATGTTAAAGAATGTAGATGAAAAGATAAGGGTTAATGTAAGTTATAAGAACAAGTTAGGAGCAAGACTAAGCTAAGACTGAGCTTTCATAATTAATAATAAAGCTCAGTGTCATATCTTGTGGGCTGGCGGCCCAAGGAAAAATCCATCTACAAAATACATTAAACACACAGCCAAGGAAATTCAGCTAATAACATTGGATTAAATACTAACCCACTAGTAGACAAATGGAGTCCAACAGACCTGACATAACTACAAGACAATGAACATGTTTAATGTTTGAGAAAAGAAAAATACAGGATATATTGAATACAGATATTCCTAGAGAAAAGTATTTTCAAAATAAAAATATATGTATCAGAATTGTTCAAAAAATCAGAATAGTCAGGGGTGATGGCGCATGCCTTTAAACCCAACACTCAGGAGGCAGAGGCAGGGGGATCTCTGAATTCAAGGCCAGCATGGTCTGTAGAGTGAGTTCCATGACAGCCAGGGCTACAGAGAAACCCTGTCTCAATAAACAACCAAACAAAAAAATCAAAATAATTTGTATTATTTAGTGCTATTTAGCACTAAACTTCCCCAATCATAATTGTAAGACAAGTCAGCTAAAGATACTTTGATGACAAATATCTTAAGGTTTTGATGACTGCCTTCTTATACCATATTATAAGCACTTATTACTAAATAATAATATGCTGATTTCTTTCTGGTCCAGATGCAGAGGGGGCTTTATGTTCTCCCACTTTTGTAAAGACCACCATCAGACATGTCTCCACACTGGTTCTCAAACCATGTATTCTTCTCTTCTCAAGGCTCCTCCTCTTATCCTGGAGTGTCTAGTTAGTGCTTGGAGGACCTGCTAGGAAATCATTGTTTCTAGGATACTACTAAGTGATCTAGAACTCTTCCCACTGAATCACAGACCACACCCTAAATATTCAATCAGTCTACTCTACGGACATTTTAAAAATTGCAGGCATATTGGGGAATGCTTCAAAGATAAACATGCCTTTTTCATGATGTCTGTTGGAACATCTCCCTCTCACCCCTCCTATTGGAAGGCTTCAAGCTTGTCTCATACCCTCCCTTTTGAGTTCTCATTTTCCTGTTCAATTTGTGGTGTTATATAAAAGACAGAGCATATCCCTGATTTTATGTCCTGCCTAGCTGGTACATTGCCACCCACTCAGGCATAAGGATTGTTTCATATCACTTTGTTTATTTTAGTTTTTTATTTACTTTGTAGTAGCATATATGAACTTGAATATGTCTCTGACTTTTAACCCTTTGTCCATCTTGCCACCAACTTAGGCCATGAGTTAGACTAGTGAAACCTTTTAGTGACTACTTTGCCTTAATGGCCTGGTCATGTCTTAGACCTGTATCTTGAATGTCTGAATGACAGAGAGTTAGCATGGGGACTCCAGAAATGAGGAAGCTACAGAGTCTCATTTCTCTATTGCTGTTATAGAGCAAAGCTCTAGAGATCATTATCCAGGGCTCATCCAATCTATAGCTGGTCTATCTATTTTACAAGCACCATAAAAATATGGAGCTCAGCTCGGGGGATCTCTATTTCTGGTAATCCTAAAACCAAGAGACAACTATATAGAGGCACTTTGTGCATATAGGCTTCTCTCTTTGGAACAAGCAATTACTTGGAATACATTTTCCCTCCTGGTGGAACACAAGTGTCAGAATATCTGTACCAGAAAACACATGCAAAGTTGCTGTGTCATTGTATTGTTAACATCTGATTGAACTGAAGCACACCATAGAGTAAGAAATGGAAAGAATATTAAGTTCATCCACCTTCATCCATGGCCCAGACAGAGGGCAAAAGAGAAATTATAAATCAATGACAGCTCTAAACCAAGGTTCTAGTGATATAAAATATCATAAAGCATATCACTAATGAGCCTATAGTCTGTTAAGAATGTCACATTCCATAATATTTTTGAATAGAAGCAAAGCTAAAGCTTGAACCCATTTCCCTCTCACAACTTCATAGCATTAGTGAACAGTCAATTATTTCACAATAGCAATGTTTGCAAAGCTTACAGGCTAATACATTATAAGTTCTTGTAAACTTCAGAAATAGTATACCTTCCAAAATACATCTCAGCACTATCTTAATGTTTACAATGCATTGTACTTACATGCAGGCTACTCTACCTACAGCATAAATAAAAATTTTCATTCACAACTGCACAATTTGCTGTCTTATATGTACTCTATAGTGATGTAATTTATTCCCAATTAGCATTCTAAAACTAGTTAGGTAAAATAAGTAAGGCTGATAATAAACTTAAAGATGTGGAAAGTAGAAACTTGACAGTCATAACATTCTGTACCATATTGACTATATGCATTTCTGGTGAATAGGCTATGCCTCCAAAAGAGATGACACTTGTTATGATTACAGCTACAAGTCCAGTTTTCTAAACTGAAGAATTAATAACAGCAGACATTCCAAAATAATAATTAGATAATGAACTAGGCATGATTGCCAAACTATAAAATTGGCTCATGCAGCAATATGTTTTTTACAAGTATAAAAGAATGAAATTTACAAAGAACCAATATATAACATCCAAGTAAATTTGGCCTTTTTTAATTTGTCAAAAAAAATCTACTCAAGGTTGCAAATTTTATACATGCAAATCTGAAGCATTTTTCAGAATTAATATTTCATTAAACTGTCATGCATCTACTTGAAAATCAGTGAAACTACAAGGAAATATCACAACCATGTCCTTCTTTTCTTCCTTTATTTAAAAAATAATATTACATTTTTCATTGTATCTGTAAAGATGGGGGATGTGTGCCATGGCACAAGTGTGAGGGTCAGAGGGTATGTTATGAGAGCCGATTTTTTCCTTCCACCATGTGGGTCCCAGGGATCAAAACTCAGGTTTTTAGGCTTGGCAACAGGTGGCCTTACCCACTAAGAAAGCTCACAGCCCCCACCATCTATGCTCTTAGGGAAAAGTAATTATAACTAAGATATGTTTATCTTACAACTAGTTCTCATTCAAAATAAGAATTAGAACTTCTACAAATTTCCCCAATATACATAAAATTCTATGTTCAAGAATTAACAATGCAAACTGAAATGGCCCTTCATTTTAAGGGGTAGAGCTCCCGTAGTTTGTTCCTGTTATCTTTTCTTTCTTTCTTTTTTTTTTTTGCCTTCTTGAAGCTGTTGCCTCTAAATTGAACAAACTGGAAGTTCAATTTATCATTGCCCCTTTTCTATTCCTGGCCCATCCCCTGATTTTCTTGGGTTTCACCATAAAGTTACTATTGGATAGTTTTTATTATTTGTCTCAGTTTCCACATAGCATTGGTAAGTTAAACCCATGAATCATCCACCAGTGCCTGATGTGGGATTCCCCTCTGTATGCTGTGAATACCATTGGTGAAAAAAGAAGCGGCCTTGGCCTATTGATAGGGCAGAACTTAGGTAGGTGGGGAAAACTAAACTGAATGCTGGAAGAAAGGAGGCAGAGTCAGGGAGATGCCATGTAACTCCACCAGAGACAGATGTTGGAAGTTTAGCTGGTAAGCCACAGCCTCTTGGCGATACACAGATTAAAAGAAATATATTAAATTAATATGTAAGAGTTAGCCAATAAGAAGCTAGAGCTAATGGGCCAAAGAGTGTCTTAAGTAATAAAGTCTCTGTGTGATTATTTTGGAGCTGAGCAGCCGGAAACCAACAAGTAGCCTCCTTCAACAAATTGGTGTCCATGTGAGAACTAAAATCCATTTAAAACCTGAGAGGGCTTGGAAAGGAATTCTAGATACTAAAAAATAAAGTTTAGCTGCATTTCTTTTCCCTGAATGGGCTTTGCTTGCAAGTGACATGCTATGGCTCCTTTAAGAGAGGTTCTTCTGATTCAGCAGTAGCAGAAAAAAAAGCCACGGTTTTAACATGCTGGTTTTCTGGGCTATGCTGCCAATGTAACCTCTGGCTCTTTCAGGAGGCCGAGTATTTAAATGGAGTTTGTAAGCAGCATTTAGAAACTACTTAATGGCTTGACATAGACCAGTTGCATACTGGGAAATGGGGCGGTGTGCATGGCTCAGAGATAACAAATAGCTCCACCATGTTGAACTGGGTGAGGCAAGCAGACAGACTCTATTTCCCCTAGCAATGGTGTCACTTAAGTTCATAAGAAGGTCTTAGCATTTTAAGAAGCACTTCTGGTGAGAAAATAATTGTTGATATACAATAAAAACAAATCTAGATGGAAAAGACTTCTAAATGGGTCACAGTGTTGGATAAATGTATGTAGGCTTGGGAGAGAGAAGCAAAAGAATATAGACAGTTAAGTCTTTAAAGACAGAGCACAGGCAGTCCTAGATTAAAAGAAGTGAAAAGAATAAGCCACGTAATAATGGAAAATTCATAGAGAATCTGGATTATGTATATTATTGTGTTTTCTTTGAATTTTTTGACTGTGAAGGAGCTAAGTACAGAGAGACATTTCATTGTATGGGCTGCTAAACTAAAACAGTATATATATTATAAAGGTATCTTGACTTCAAAATATGGATCCAAGGATATGTTGCTTTGGAAAAGAGGTTCTTCTTTTGTTTCCACAGAGGATGAGAAACTGTGGACTACTTCCAGACTAATATGGTTTGATGGACCAAGACCCCCTGAAAGGATGCTGTGAACACCCCCAAAAATTACTTCACCCAACTGCTGACTGAAATGAATCTAGCACACAGGATACACCATGAAAGACCTGATTAGCAGTACCCCAAATCAGCAGAAAGTAGTCTACAGAACTATGCCCATATTCCCAAATATTGTTCATAAATGTTTCTTTACATTTAAAGGGGGATATGCCATAGAGATTTGCATGGGTATGGATCTTAGTTTATTGATAAAAATTTAAGCTCAATCTCATTATATGTATATTTCTGCTCTTGATTAAGGTATTGTGATTGTGTAGTTCATTTTAAAAATGTAATGTATAATTAAGAATTATAGGTTAATAGATAATCATCTAAAATAGTCAAGCTTGGAGTCATGCTAGTTATATTTTCTAGATGTATAGAGATATATTTCAGTTAGATAGGTATTCTTCAAATCTTTCAGAGTCCTTCAGAATATGGCATTTAAAGTGTATTAAGAAGTTAGGACTTTTCATGACAGTGAGACACATCTGCTCCTGGTAGTACCAAGATACTTCAAGTGGAAGATGGGCATCAAAGAGGCTGCTTATGGAGTTGGTTAGTCATTTGGGCAAGAAACTGCTCTTGCATGGACTGCTTGATGAACTGGACATGCAGGAACCACAAAGAAATAACTGCTGAACTTGACTAAAGGTGAGTCCGTCTTTTGGGGTTCCTGCTTCATTAAAGAATCTTCTAGACATTCTGTAGGCCACAAAAAAATGTGATACACAAACTGCCAATATAGGTGGAACTGTCTTTGAAATTACCTGCTTCATGGAAAATTCTGTTGGATATGGGCCTGTAAGCTGAAGATGGATGCCTCAATCGTACAGAAGAACTTTGGCTGACTGTCCAGGTAGCTAGATATCTCTGTCATTTCCAGAGTTTTGGAAGTTGCTTATACTGCACTTCCTGTTAATTTAGGTAATATTACATCCTTCTGGAGTCTTTGATGGAGTTGAAGAGTTTATAGTTACAGTTTTTCTTAATTATGATAAAAGATAAAATAGATATAAATATTATAACTGTAATTTTTGCTTGATAACTGTTTTATGTAAGTTTACTATGTTAAAGTTAAAACCTTCCTTTTTATTTAAACAGAAAAGGAGAGGTGATGTGGGATTACCCTCTGTATGCTGTGAATACCATTGGTTAATAAAGGAACTGCTTTGGGCCTATAGCAGAGCTATAGGGATACAGAACTAGGCAGGAAAACTAAACTGAATGCTGGGAGCAAGGAGGCAGAGTCAGGGAGATGCCATGGAACTGTCATCAGAGACAGATGTGCTGAAACTTTACTGGTGGACCATAACCTCATGATTATGCACAGATTAGTGGAGATGGGTTAAATTAAGATGAAAGAGTTAGCAAATAAGAAGCTAGAGATAATGGGCCAAGCAGTGATTTAAATAATATAGTTTCTGTGTGATTATGGTGACACATAATTCGTTCCTGTAAATGCCAATCAGTGTCAAGGATTGCTTTGGTTGCACAAAAACAACCAGAGGAACTCTGCCACCTCATTTGTCCATTCTGAATGGATATCAGTGATTCATCTTCTTTCACACCAATGTTTATTAGACAGAATTAAACCCAGAACAAAACAGTGAGACTTTATAGAGATGAAAGTTGGGCAAACCTGTGACAGGAACAAGGCAAAGATGGTTGAAACCAGTGATAACTAGTTAAATGCAACACTTGCATTTCTGGACTCATTACTTTACACCATCCCAGGCATCACAGGGTCAGTAAAACCAAGTTCTGAATATTTGGATGTATGTGTTGTGTGTGAGATTTTAGTGTCAAAGATCCAACTTGGGGCCCTGTTCACATAAGATAAAGGCTTGACTCTGCTGCAGCCCAGCCCTGTCTCTTCATTTGCATCTAATATTAGGTTAAGATATATACAAGTAAGTAAGAAAGGACATTTTTAATACCTCAAAATTATATCATAGTTTCATCTATCAAGATTTGCCCCACACCTGCTTACTGGGGTCTCTCAAAATTAATTATATCATGGCTTTGCCTGGCCTGAAGATCATAAATTGTTGATTCTGGCTCAACTATCCAGAGGAAGCAGGAGAGATTATTTGTTTGTCTCATAAGTCTGCAGGATTTGCTAATGTTTCTGATCTGCAGAAGACTCATCAGGCCATGCCCAAAGATGCTGATTGAGTTGGTCTGGGTGATCTTGAACATCTGTTCTCTTTAGAACTTGCTAAATAAGCTAGAGTAATTTCAGAAAGACTGGAGTGTGCCACCATCTTTCAGACAGACTCCTCTTTCTCCAGCTGGTGTTTGAATAGTCTTTCGTGATAAGGAAATAATGTGACTGCTGAATCTTTGATTACTGCCCTATATAGCGGGTATGCGCCTCCTTCCACAAGTTTTCAGTGGTGTTTCAAACCATAACATCTTTATCTCTTTGGACATCACACATACTTATTGCCATCTCAATTTCAAGGCAGTAACAAACACTCTGAGACCACTCTGACAAGTGGTCCAAAAAGTCATTGTATTGGTGTTACCTAGGAACTTTTAACAAACATGAAGCATTTTAGCTCCCCCCAGAATCACTGAGTTAAAATTTATATTTTAATAAGATTTTAAGATGATTTGGGGGCTCATTAAAATCGGAAAAGCACAGCTTTAATGACATCCTCTTGTGTTTTCCTGAGGTCTCAAATTCAAGCACTTGAACAAAGCGATGTGTTAGTATAGCATCCAAAGCACTTAAGGAAATTAACATTAGCATCTGTCCAGAATGAGTTAGCAGAATGCAGGGGAACACTGCATCCTTTCCTGTTTGGCTTTGGCAAGGTAAAGTGAGGCTGCCTTATGGAGCAGTATTGATTCTACAAGGTGACCGGCAGCTTCCTGTGCATTATGGTGGTACAGATGCTCCCTTATGACATCTTCACCTTAGCCACGCTTACACTCACACATCATTATCATTCTCATTTGCACCTGCTGATCTTTTTTTAATATTTATTTTAATTTTATATGCACACATTTTGTCTGCATGTACATCTATGCAACAAACATGTTAAAGTGCCAGAGTCAGCCAGAAGAGGATGTCAGATCCTTGGCAACTGTAGTTACAGATGGCTGTGAGCCACTAAGTGAGTTCTAAGAACCAACCTGGGTCCTCTGAGAGAGAAAGAAGTGCTGAAGCATCCCTTCAGGCCGCTGACCTTTATTTATTTATTTTTTTACTAATAGTCTCAAAGAATGAGCTATTTCAGACAACCACTGGAGAATTTCTCGCTAAGACTAACTGACTATGGACTGATAACCTTTCTCCGTGCATTCCTCACCACACCCCATTCTACTTCAACTCCTGGAAGGTAAACTTTTCTGATCCCACTGATGGCTGAACCTAGTTTATTCTCTTTCATTGCTTGTCTTCTTTCCTGTAACATAACAATCTCAAGTTCCATCCACAGCGCAAAGGACCGCCTCCTTTTCATGGCTGAGTACTGCTCTGTTGCATACCTGTAGCACATTTTCTCTACCCAATAATGGACTGTACACCATAGCTGTTTCCATTTCTTAGCCATTGTAAACAGTGCTTCAGTGAATATAGGAGAGCAGATATCCTACCAAGGTCAGATGTCTCTCTTTTGACATAAGCCCTAGGAGTGCTGGACCACCTAAGGATTCCATTTTTAATTTGTCTGAGGAAATTCCATACTAATTTCCTTAATGGCTACACTAATTTACATTTCTGCCAACAGTGTGCAAATACTGCTCTTCCAACTGGTCAGCACACTCTTGACCCAAGGTCTATCTTTGTGTTTCTCTACATCTACATTCCTTTCCTGCCAGATAGCCCCAGCACTTTCTCCTCCAATACATCTAGGTATCTGCTGTTATGTGGTATTTTCACAGCATCCTCTCCATGACATGCTTTCTCCTTGCTCTCTAGCATTTCATGCCAATATATCTTCTTTCTAGGTATCTGTGCTTGCCTTTAGGTTTTATTTTATTTATAAGAATTCTGTTTTATTCATAGTTAGACCCAGCATCTAGAGCATGACTATACATACATTGGGCAGTCATTACTTGTTAAATAAATAGATAAAACCCCATTTCAAGTTCTACCCCTTTTTGCTATTGGGGACTGAGAATGAACTTAAGGCTGTCATGATATTCAACTCAAATCTACCATAGTATGTAAGCAGTTGACAGGAATCAAGGACATCGACAATAAGGAATTAATTGTCCAAAGGAGGTCTCCTAGAGGCCTTAGTGGCATTCCAGAGGTTGTGATCAATTCTTGCATCTAAAGTTAGCCTTCCATGTTTCCATTTAAGAAGAAAATCCACACATTGTACAGATGAGAGTGAAGTTGGTACCAGGTTTTATACATTAGAGCTGGTACCAATAATCGACTGCTGATCGCCTAGTCTATGTGAGAATTCATTTCAAGAATAATGACATCATGCCTTAATCCTCGTGAATCACATTTTCACCCACTAAGAAGTTCAGACAAAGCCAATTACATGATGTCATTTTCTATTTCACAAAGCGACCATGCACATGGCTGGATATTTCCTCCCCATTAGTGCCCTAGCGTGATGGCAAGTGGTTCAATCTCATTCATGCTAATGGTACCTAGTGAGAAGAAAACTAATAAGGTTAGGCTGCCAAAACCTATTTTTTAAGCTATATATGAAATTTAGAAACTCAGTTTGACATTCAAGAGACTTTGAGAGAAACAAATGATTATTTGTTTTATAACGTGACTAGATGTATTACTCAATAAAATTTGCCTTCCAGTAATGCAAAAACATCTGTGAACTAATTTGATGAAAACTTATTAGCAAAATTGCTTAACATGGAGATATATTAATTATTAGGCTGAGATCTAAATATATAATTAATATGTGTATGCACTTGTACCTTTGGAGATAACTCTCTCTACCTAAAGATTCTGATTAATTTCAAGATGATCATAAACATGAATGAGCAACTACTCAGCCATGTGTGGAAGGCATACATGACGTCTCTAAAATCCACACTCTAGTTCTAAACATGTGTTACATTTCCCAGTGTACCTAGTGATAACGGTATTCACATGATTGACTTTAGGTCTGCGAATATAAACTAATGTGTCTGTATATTCAAATATACCTTCAGTCAGAAATTCTTTATGCACTTGCCTCTTCTATCTTAATGCAATCTTGCTGGGTAAACTAAAGTCCCAAGTCCAGCCCTCAGTACCCCCATAATATTATAAAATATAAAATGAATATACACAATTAACTATTATTTTGACACTAAGATCAGGGGCTTATCTTTCATAGCATCTAGTACCAGACAGAACCATGGTCTCCCTCCCGGGATCTGCCTTATATCATGGTCTCATGATCTTATAGCTATGATTCTTCAGTTCTCCTAAGTGCTTGAGAGGACTACAAGATCTCATTGAAAAGGAGATGATTTCTTCTTCTAAATAGGCATTCTATAGTGATGGTATGTCAGGGGTTTGACTAGCTGAGGCAGCCTGTCTTTCACATCTACCTATTATTTGACAAAAAAGAATTTCACCATTGGCATTTTGGTCAAAATAATAAAGTGGGTAAAAGAAATGATAAAATATATAAAGCAAAATGAACAAAATACAATAACAAACAACAAAAGACAGAGGCCAGTCATTTGAGTTACTTGAGTAAGCTGATCCAAAATAGAATCCACAAAGTCTGCATACCATGATGTCAACCATGACCTCCACAGAATCAAATTAACTGAGCTCATTTTGCTTGAAACAAACGTTATGCTAATTTTCCAAGAAAACCATAAGTGTTTCTAATGGACACAGTTCTAGTCTCCTTAGGGAAAGATTAAAATGACAATCATGAGCACAGAATAGTTTGAGAATATTTTATGTCTTCAAGTGAAGAGACAGAAACCGACAGAAGCGTGTGTGTGTGTGTTTAGAAGTGGTGAGAGAGCCAGCAACAGCTAAATTCTTAATTGCTATTACCAGAAATAGAATCTTTCACCTAAACATAAGAGAAAATAGCAGACTCATCAAAATCCATCAAAAGTATCACCCAAATATGGTCTGAATGAAACTGGCTATGGCAAAATTAATGAGAAAACACCATTCCTATAGAAACATAACCCCTAGACAGGGCTATTCTAAACACACATCTTGAGAAGCATCATGTGTTGCATTTTGCTCTCTTTGAAATATATAACCACAACTGCCTTTAGAATGCAGCACACCTAGCAGGGGGTCAGTTATGAGCTCTGATGACAGATAACATGTCAGTCAGCAGGACCCATAACCCACTGATTCGACCTCCCTATTTTTTCTCCCTCCCCTTTCCTTTTAATTACTAGTCTTCATTTAGTGAATACCCAAAGCTGTCCATAGTAATTCTGACTTTGTGGCTGGCAGTTTACTCATCACTGCTTCTTCATGTGGGCTTCCTTCATCCCTGACCTCTTGCCACAGCCACCACCCTCTCTGGCAGCAAGCTTCCATCTAGAGAAACTAACATCTGGGAAGGGATTTTTCTAATTGCCTTTTCTAGAGCACAAGTCTGCATATGTGTGCGTGTGCGCGCGCACACACAAACACACACACACACACACACACACACACACACACACAGAGAGAGAGAGAGAGAGAGAGAGAGAGAGAATTTGGAAAGGAAAGGGAAGGCTTCCTAAATCCCTTGAGTGCCTACATAATGTCCTTTCCTAGACAAAAGCCCCAAGGAAGCCCTTTACTGCAGTCACTGCACTAGATGTATTGAGCTTAAACTTCCTTAGATGTACCACGTTCCTCTTGATATTAAACCAATTAATATTCCACAGACTGACTTGAGAAATGTGTAATTAAATATGACATACAAAGTGGAAGTCAGATACTCTGTTAGAATTCAGATGTGGGTGGTAATTTGTAACCAGTAAATGAAATATTAACCTGTTAGTAATTGGCAAACAGTAGCTACAGTGGCAAGCAGTCCATGTTACTGCATTCTCTCTCTTTCTCTGCCCTCTCCTTACCTGTTTTAGAATCATCACTTCAGTAACTACTGCAGGGAATCGATGAATCTTGGTAAATACATGGAGACTCTGGATTTGTCAGCCCCTCTTCAAGTCTTTCAGTTTGTTAGGTTTAAACATAGAAGTATCATGTGACCCAGGACTTCCACTACTGAAGATATTCTGAAGACAGATGAAAATTGATTTTAACTGGAGTGTTAGGGTCTAGCAGCTTCAACAGGCTAAGTTTGGCCACTCCTCCCCAAGTACCAATTAAAGATTCCCATAATGCCAAAAACATTGAGAAAAAATGCCTAAATGTGCTCTGGGAAGAAGAATGGATAAAGGGGTCCAGTGGTTCTAATCGCTTCCACATGGTACTGACGTGCACTTAGGTTAAAAAGAGGAAAGAGTGGAGCTGGAGGCAGGAGAAATACATAATCTAGTAGAATGAGATAGGTGTGGTTTGGCTGATCACTGTCTCTGTTCTGATTCTGCAGGTTGGTACAAAGAAGTCTTGTTGCTTAGAAGACAGGCTGGTCACACTCCAGAGTAAGACCTTTCTATCACAGATAACTGCCCTGGGAGGTGGTCTGTCCTGGGAGGCTTTTCTTTTCCTGGGATAAGGTGACTGAATGTCTAGGTAAGCAGCTGGATGCCTTTTGAGGGTCTCGGTCATGGCAATGTAAAAAGCTGGCAGTAGAAGCCTCCCTTATTATCTTACACCTAGTTCAACTCTTTAAAAGACTGGCCTAAGGTGAAGAAATGATGGGAGGAAGTAAAAAGCTTAAATTTTTTTTCTTAAGGAGAATTATGGTCATTGTGTTTCCTTTCTTTTCTTCATGCACTCTTAGCTAACAACAATGCTCCAAGTTACATGCATGTGCTTAAAAAACAAAAGCAGGAATTAGCCAGCATTATAGTTATACAAAACTGGGGTTAAGAGTAAAGATGTATTTCCAGAATGAAGACCTAAACAATAGTGATTCAAACACTTAAAAATATGATTCAACACATAACATGACCAATTTGTGGGCTTAACCACTCATAATCTTGAATTTGCTTCAGAGTTCTCTGACATTTTGTAAGTCCCTGAGGACTGCCACAAACTCAGTACACATGCCTCGCCTGCACAGAATCTGAGTTCCCTCCTGAAATATCTCTTCTACCATGGACTTTTCTTCCTTCCAAGAATGTGCTTTCAGACTCTAAGAAGTTTCTTGAGAAATTGTAGGGAACAAAACAGGTTCCATGATATAAAGCTGCTTGGCTTTACACAGGTGCTCAGGCATGGGTCCCAGTACAACTACAGAAACAACATCATCGTCATCATCATCATCATCATAATCAGCAGCAGCAGGAACAGCAGCATCAGCAGGAACAGCAGCAGCAGTATCCCTAAAACATGCTGCCCCAGGTGCCACTATCTCTGACATCCTGGGAAAAGGTGCTGCACCAGTTCTACAGGTAGTTCATATATAAATCCATAGATTTGAAGAAGGAAGACAAAACATTCTGAGTTGAATCTCTCCCTAACATTTTCTGACTATATCAGGCAAGAAAGATCCCATATACCAGTATGTGCCTTGATAAAATGAAGAAAGTTTAATAACACTTTAAGTACCCATTATGGATTGTTGAGTTAGATTGTACATATAGAAAATTATATTAATAGAAACAATTATGTAAATATTGGCTGCCATTATCATTATAAAGCAATTCACTAATAAGTAACTAATAAAAACATATTTGGTGTACTAAATAATTTTATTCATTTGTCTAAAGAGCAGGAGCTTTGAAAAGGTATCACATTTTTTAATCTGGAAGAAATTAATTATATTAAAACTTCCATTTGTTGTGACAATCATGATGTTAAATACACCCATTGTTCCACTCAAGCTTCAAGTGGACTTGGTGGTATATACCAGTGATACCAGATGCTCACGTGTCATGAGTTCTAAGCCAGCCTGGGATATGTCATGAGTTGGAAGCTAGTATAGGAACGTTAGGGAAACCCTGTGAGAAACTTAAAAAACAAATGGCTGCTTGGGTGGCTCCGTGCTAGAACATTTCTCCACAGGTCCAGTCCTCAGAGCTGCCAAATGTAAAGTTACTACTTCTCTTTTACAAATAAAAAGGTTTTAATAAGATGTAGCTTTGTGCAGTGCCAAGTATCTGTGTAAGACTGCAGAAACTACACTCACAAGCACTGCACAAAAACTTATTGCCTCTTGTAACCTAAATGAACCCGTTTCTTTATTAAGCAGTAACACATAGATAATAAACGTCTATTTTCATGTGGCTGTACAACCATGTAACTACTGGTAGATCAAGACTGAGAACATTTCTGCAAAAAGGCCCTTTTATACCTCTTTCTGGCCAATGACTCCTAGGCATGCAATTAACCACCTATTAGTTTTGCTGATTCCTGAAAGTACTAGGAGAGGAAATCAGAGTTGATGGTATTGTGCTATGATTCCTAATGTTCTACTATTTGAAAGACTCCTCCCATCTATTTTTTTTTGTTTTGTGTAATGGTAGTTTTTTTATATATTGTTAAGTAGAAACTTATCTGTTTGAATGATAAGTAGGAGCTCTCTAGTCAAATTCCTTTTAACGTCATCCAAATAGTGCATGCAGACAGAAGAATCTAGATGCTTCCCATTAGTCAACAAGGCTAAAATATAAATTAACTAGAAGTCTTTCTAATTGTGCAAATCAATGACATACATTTGATAGAAAACTAAAGTCAGACTGTCAAAACACCTTGGGAAAAGCTCAGAAGATTAAAGAAAAAGAAAACACTCAATGTCCTACCAAACATGGCCCATGTGAGTTCCACAGAATGAATTTACATAATTTTTAAAGAAAGAAGAGATAATTCCATAAGGATATGATTTGATTTTTGGATAGGCATCAAGAGTAGAATTCTTAGTCACCATCTGCACTTGGTACCATTGAGGATTAAAATGATGATACATGTTGACTTAATGCGGTTGTACATAGAGTTCACAGTTCAGTTGAGAGTTGGAATTAATGTCCAAAATTGTATTGAGGTCTTTCATTTTTATGACTAGTAGAATCAGAAATATACTATGTGTTGAGTACAGGAATATATTTGGCAGAATATGCTCTGGAAGCTATAATGAAGCAATGTGAGATAGATGATATAATCGGGAGTATTAATGGCTTTGGAATGATTGAAAGCAGCAGACATATGAGTGTCTCACATGGCATGTCTCTTACTGTCCATGTCTCTCCACCTAGGGACACAGAAGACTCTATCTTTAATATGACTACACTTAACAATTTTATAATGACATGGATTAAAAAACAAATTGTAGGGCCAGTAGATGGTCTAGAAGATAATGATGCTGACTTCCAAACCTGACCATCTGAGTTCTACATCTGAAACTCATATGATAAAAGACAGAATTGCATCCTGTAGCTTATTATTTGAGTGTTACATGCATGCTATTTTATGTAGACATCTAAGTGCATGAATGCACACACATGTGAACATGGACTCACACATACATGTTCCTGAATACAAATAATAAATGTGTTGTGTAGAAGTTTCCTAGGAAATTAAAAATCTTTAATTTTGGAGGGAAGCTCTGTAAGACATAGAATGCTAAAGGGGAGTAAAACAACAGGATATTTTTAAGAGAAGATATTAAAAGGGGGTGCAAAACAAAATATTCTAAGAGGAAAGTTCATTAAGGCACAGGATGCTAACAGAGACTTGAAACGATGGGGCATTGTAAAGAGAGGTGATGCATTCTATACTGCAGAGAAGTTCATTAAATTCACACATGAAACAACTCAATGGCTTCAGGAAGTCCCTGAAACTGAGTAGATTCACTAGATTCCTCACTCTCATAGCATATGTAAGCAGTAAGGACTTCTGAGAACCACTCTCATACAATCTGAGGTGCCTTGAAGAGATTTGGGTCAGCCTAACAGCCTGGAAGAAGCCAACACCAGCCAAACTGAACTACTTGGAATAGACATATATCAACTTGTCAAGGTGCCTAGAGGTTGTGCAGTGTGCTCTGGGCTTAGGTCTTATGAGCTGTCACCCATGTTGGGGTGGGCTTTGGTGATGCATCTGTCATTGAATCATTTCTGCTCCTGTAAGTAACCCCTCAACCATATTTCTTTAAGTCATTAGTTCTCAACCTGTAGGTTGTGACCCCTTTGAGGATCAAATGACCCTTTCATAGGGATCACACATCAGATATCTTGCATATCAAACATTTACATTAAGATTCGTAACAGTAGCAAAATTATAGTATCTAAGTAGAAATGGGATAATTTTCTGGTTGGGGGGGGGTCACCATACATTAGGAACTGCATTAAAAGGTCCTACCATTAGAAATGTTGAGAACCACTGTTGTAAGTAATTTCAATAAAACTTACTGATTCACCAAGTTGGATTTTGCTGGTCCCCTTTCATTAGTACATTGTGGGCTCCCTATCTGCAATAAGTTAATGTTTGTGCATGTCTCTTCAAGAATAGTTTCACACACCATAATGTTATAATTCTTTTCAATTAAGACATGAAGAACAAATGTACACATGAAATGAATTTGGGAGAAACTGTTACTGTTATAAACTAGAACCCCAAAGTTTTGCAAAGGAAGTCATATCTACAAATAAGAAACTTCAACAGGAATAAAATTTCTCCCTAATTTGTACCCAAACTACTTAGTTACTATATAAAAGAAGATACGTAGGGAAGAAACTTCACATTGGCTTTATTCAGCTAATTGCAAGTTAACTAGTCTTTTGTGTGCAATGTCAGAGCTTCCACGCATGACTTTCGTTATCAGGACGACAGCTCAGCTCACATTCCCTGCATAGCTCTCCTGCTGAAAGATGAAATCAAACAAAATGGGCTTAGAAGACATTTACACCAAAGGAAGGCTTCATTGTGGGGTGTGGAGGAAGCCCTGTGTGATCATGTGCTGTTAACATGGGTATAGTCAAGGACCCTCCTGTGCTTCAGTCCCCCAGCTGTGGCAATGTTTTCCTGTGTGACTCAGAAGGATGGCCACACCTTCTTATGGTCCTTGTGCGAATGCTGACAATGTGTGCAGAAAATGTCCACTATAGGCTTCTCCCACTGGATATTTATGGCTTGAAGACTGCTCCCCTACAGAGATTGCTCCTCTTGAGATTAGCAGAACAGCACTCTTGATTCAGCTATATACAAAACTCTGCCTCCTTGTCTATCTGTATCTAGTAACCCCACTTCCTTCTTCAGCTGCAAACCATAAACCCCCACTTTCTTAATTCAGCTGTATGTAATAACTATGTCTCCCTGTTCAGCTGTCTAAAATAAACACACTGAGGTTCTGCATAGCTGTGTCTTCTTCTCCATCAGAGAGCCTAGTCCACCTGATCCCAGCTTTTATATGTATAGAAGTATTTGTCTTTTCTTCATTCTGTTGCCACCAGAGTCAGGTCAATCCCTGGGGCTTGTTGGATACAGCACTGCATCCTATCTGCAGTCTTTTTGACCCTGAAGTTCAATCAATTTCCCCGATTTTTAGGTAAATAATTGGAACAAGGAAGAGCTTGAGTTTGGGAGTTTAATGGGGTGTGTAATTCAATTGCAGACCTCTTGTGCAGTTGGAAGAGCTAAGACTGAGAAAAATCTTTTCAAGAGATATCAAGGAGAATTGTGTTTGCCTTGAACATTTAATGAAAGGAAAATCTTTCCTCTGAGATGGTATCAATACATAATGTTTTTCACTTGATTTATGGCTTGCAGTGTGTGTATGTGTGTGTGTGTGTGTGTGTGTGTGTGTGTGTGTGTGTGTGTGTATGTTGGGTGCTCAACTGTTTATTGATCATTGATTGACTGTCTACATGCACCCCCTTCACAATCCAGTTCAAACTAACAAATATTTTTATTGGAGTGCCCATGTGTGAAAGAATGCTTAAAAGAATATTTTCCCTAGAAAATATAATAAATATATAAGGTGACAAAGTTAATTCAGCAAGAATTGGAACTATATAATAATTTTAAAACATAAAAACTCTAGATACAAGAATTATCTGAGAATGACTAACACTTCCTTAGAATAATGAATGAAAACATAACTCAGAAAAAAATAAACAAATAGGAATAAGATCTGTTATGCTTAACAGAACATGATGAACCTAGCAAACAGTAATACATTGTGTATCTCAAAATAGATGTAATTATTATGACTGTACTCTCCAAAAGGAAATGACAAAGTTAAGATCATATATTTGCTAATTACCTTGATTTTATCATTACTCAATGTGTGTGGAAATCAAAACATCACATTGAATATCAAGAATATGTACAAATATTATGTATTAGTCAATCAAAATAAATGATTAATAACAAAGAAGCTCAGAAAAAAAAGACCAATGCAGAGTTGTGGAGTCCAGCACCAAGGTATACATCAACAAAGCAACTCTCTAACCAAAGGCCTAAGACGTAGAACTATCAGCTCTTTCTAGTTCCATGTCTGCCTGCATGCCTTCATGCTTCTCACCATGCTGCTAATAGACTAAATCTCTAAATCTGAAATGAAGCCCCAAATAAGTGTTTTTTTTATAAGAGTTGTCATGGTCATGTGTTTCTTTGTAGCTATAGAATATTAACAAGGACAAGTGGAAATGGCAGAAGACCAAAGACTACATGAAAATATTAACAATAACCAGAGAGAACGATAGCTTCAAAGGAATAACAAGAAGAATGTCTCATCAGCCACAATAGCTGACACCAATTTCTGGAATATTATTGCTATGTGCTAAGAAGGAACTAGCATCAACTTGAAACCAAAACCCCAGAAAATACACCTTATGAAATGAAAGAGAAAAGAACCCCATTTTCATTCAAATAAAATATAACCTCTTTAACAATATGTCATTAGAAGACTTCCCATGAAACATACTTGAACTGAAGATTAGAAACAAACAAAAAACCCAACTCTCAAGTGAAACATGAAGAGAGTTGAACCTGAAAAGCAAGGGGACACACGAGCAAATTCATATATCACTGGGTATGTTTAAAATGTCAAATTTCTGTGCCTTGAGAAACCTAGATACCAGATGACCACTATTGAACTCAAGATGCTTAATGTATTATCATACAAGAGGAAGGAAGGAGATTTTTATAAAACAGAGCTCATTATATGCTTTCAGATTAATTGAAATCATTGCATAAAATATCAAAATTGAAACAATAAAGAGAAGAACAGCAAAAAATAATAAAGGCTAGTTAATCACATCAACATGAACAAAAACTGAAGCAGCATTAATTCAAAATCAAGACTGATAAGAGTATAGATGGACAACTGAGTCCATCTGCATTCACCACAAGATTCTTTCCAAAGAAAGATGCTTAGATATGTAAACATTAATCAACATAGTTTTGAAATAATTTGGTATGAGATAAAGAGAATATGCAGAAAATAAGCAAAATTCACAAGAATGATTACACAGGTGGGGATGACATGAAGGGAAAAGGGGCCATCCAGAGGCTTCCTAAGATAAAGGAACCAGTGGTAGCTGTACAAATGTTTATTGTTATTGATTCTACAAATAGAAGTAACATAATAAATTCTTCATTTATTCAAGGTTGAAGTGACATGGAAGGGCATTTTTTTCCAGTGTTATGCATTTTTATTCCTGATAAGAGTCTTTCCAGTAGTGTTCTGACTAGTGGGCAGTCAACATACTTAGTCTTTTACACCTGCAAATGGTTAGGAGAAATCAAGTATTTTGCACAAAGTTCTTTTGTAAGAAGGCAAGAGAACCATGGGATAGGTGAGGACAGTGGTCCCAACCCTGCTCTCCTTCCTCCCACAGGTGCCCACCAAAACTCACTCAATCTCGTGTGACTGTTGGCTTTTACGGTTAGTCAGACTGATTGGCTTACTTTAGAAAGCAATCTAGAACAAAGGTTACATATCAATAAACACTGATGGATGGAAATAGGAGTTGGGTTGACTTCAACATCATGGTTTAAACAAAACATTTAAACTCCTAACAGGAAATTATTTAATAAGGTCTAAGGAGCTTGTTTAAGAATATATAAAAAAGATGGCTGCATTTACAAAGTATAAGCCCATTAAGAAATGCAAAATCAATCTTTTTTTCAGAAATGCCTCAATATGTCTTACTCAATCACCCTTAAATGGTGAAACTCCAAGTTTCACCCATATATAAATCATGAGTGTACAAAGGTCACTAGGTGACTGTTTCATGCCATTATAAGGAATTAGAGGGCTATCAATATTTCCAGAACTCAACACAATAGCATAAAGTAAAACACATTCATGTTTCTCTCAGTCTTAATGGTGATTCCATGAGATTTTGTGTGTGAAGTGTTTAGAATAACTTTTCATACTCACAAAATTCTAGCTGTGGTAGTTTCCTATTTTCACTAGGAAACCAAAGTTTTAGATAAAAAAGTATTGTGTTTGTGTGTGAGAGAGAGAGAGAGAAGAGAGAGAGAAAAGAGGGAGAAAGAGAGAGGGGGAGAGAGAGAGTTGGGAATTGGGAATGCCCATATATGTTTCTGCATATGAGTGTTTGTGTGTGTGTGTTGTGTGTCTGTGTGTTGTTAATAAAGATTACACCAAACCAAAATGATGTCTCAAAGAAAAGTTATTTAAGTGAAAAAACATTTTTATCACTGTCAAATGAAGAAAGTATATGCTTTGTACCTGGAATGGGTATTTTCTGGACATGATGGACTTAGAGAATCCAAATCACATCACCATTTCATTTATGACAACTTTTTTAAAGGATAAAATTAAATTTAAGGAAAAAACAGACCAAAAATACTATCTTTTTTCACATAAAATAAAATAGAAATAAAGCACTGCTCCAGGATCCTCAGACTGCTTTCTACACAGAGAAACAATAGAAACCTGTATACAGCTGTTGTTGCCATTATTATTGTTGTTATTATATTAGCAGTGCTGGGAACAAACCTGGTGCAATGCTCTAAGTCTGGAGTACATTCTACACCTTTTATGTTATTATTTAATCTAGCAATTAGATATAGTTATGTATAAGCAACTTTCTGTATGATCTCACCAGAAATAACACTGAAGATGAAAGAGCTCATATTGACAAGGCCAAGGATTTTCAGAGTAAATTCCACTGTGAAAACAATGTGCCAAATACCCCATGGGAACAACGCAGCAACTCTGTGAGCTAAGTATTACATCTCCATAATTGTGATTGCTATTTTGAGATGAGGAAATTGATGCTTAGAGGATAAAGTCTCTTGTCAGAAATGTTACTATAATTGGTAGAGGCAAATCTATCCACCTACTATGTCTCATACCTTCAAAGTCAAGTCTTTTTAACATCTGACAGTACTATACATTTTCTATATAACCATAGACTGGGGCTGTTAACAAGAAGACCATTTACAAGATGCACAAATTGTTCTTGATCCAATGCCAGGTTCTGGAAATGCCCTAAAACAAGTCAATCTTCTAGAAGTTGAGAGAAGAATGGTGGTATCTAAAGGCCTGAAAAGAGGAGAAGGCGCATGGGTTGGCCCACTGGGATTCAATAAGAATTAGATTGGGGTACTGTTGCATAGAAGGGTGACTCCAGATAAAGATTACAACAGCTCACATGTAAAAATAGCTACAGCATGGAATTTGCAGTTTTATCAGTTTCGCTGTAGTGTTCACGTCCCCTGCAGCAGTAGTTCATCTATGCTTATCTTAAACGAAACACCGTACATGTTTACAGGTACGAAAAAAATTACATAAAACCTCATAATAATGTAAATCTCTGTGTATCAGTTAAAAAAAAGATTTGAAGAGTTCAAAAAAGTAAGAGACAGCGCTTGACTCAGTCAGACAGTCCTGTTCTCAAGACTAGGAAAAGGAAAAGCCAGCAAGTTGTAAATGTCTTTGTCAAGTCCTCCAGGAGAATCAAGTATGGTAGGCAGCTACTTAAATTTAATCTCATTAAACAGAATTCATTAAATTAAATTTATGTTCCTCAGTTGCAGTGGCTTTGTTTCTAATACTAAGCAGCTCCTTGTGGCAAAGAGCCGCTGGCTGAGAAAAGGCCAATAATGAGTGTGTTCATGTCCCCTGCAGCAGAAATCTTCCCAGAGCTGGCCTGCTTCACCTGCAGTCCCACACAAGCTCCTCCCCCAAAGAATAGCTCAGACAGCAGAGTCCCTGGTGATCCATGCAACACTCAAGACCTCAAAAGTAGTAGTTTCAAGAAAAGGTTCAAGGATTTTCCCAAAACTTTCACAAGGAAGTAAAATTGTGAGAAGGATGAAGAAGATAGTGTGGGGCACTGGGCAGAACACAGTAGATTTGAACAAGAAACCATGACCACCTGACATCTTCACACAGAAAGTCAGAGTACACCCAATAAAACTTCCCTGTGCAGAGAGCTTCCTTTGTTGTCTGTGAAAATCAGTTACACGGAATAAAGGGTTTTCAACGTGGCATCTTCTTGATGCATGCAGCATACATGCTCTCATTATGTCCGTCTGTCACTGTCTTCTCTTACACTTCTCTTCACTGTCCTCTTCTCCTGGCCTCCTCCTCCCATATAATTTCATGCCATCCATTTTCTTTCTTCTTCTAAATTCCATGCATGAGAAAACTATTATGCTTTTCTTTCAGAGTATAATTTATTGCAATCAACATTGAGACCCTCAGTTTAATCCATGTTTCTGAGCCATCTCTGTCCTGCATTGACTTAACTTTGATGGATATTTGGAAGGAAAGACTATTTCCAGTGGTGTTGGGATAGGCAGAGTAACCTACAAGAATTAGTCCATTCAGGTCTAGGAAGTATTCATTTGGGACAGGATGCTTCATGTGAATAGAGAGTCACTATTCTGGAGAACATGAATGCTCTGAGGTGATGTGGGAAAGTTGACCTTGCATTCTCTTAGCAAAATACTGGATGACGTCAATCTGTAACTGCAGCTATGGCATCTAGCACATGCTACACATTATGAAAGATGCACAAAAAACAGATATGCTGTGCACTATATCTGCCTCCACCTCATTCCATTCTGAAGGATAGAGGAATCATTTCTATCGTCTTTTAGTTAATGTAAAACAAGTTTTGAAATATGTGAAAATAATTCTTTTTCATCCGCAGAAACCGAACTGACTTAGGCAAATAAAATGTTAGTTCATAATTTCTCAGCTAGACATTGGCATCAGAGGATCCCACACTGAATACTCTCATATTGACATTCATCATTGGGAGCAACATTACAGAGTGATTTCATTACATTTCTTCCACAAGTTATGGGAAACCCTACTGAGAAAAATACTCTTATTCATCATCTCCAGGCAATTAATATTTAGAAATCATCTTGGTTATGCCGTGTAAAGCAGTGTTTGTAAAATGACTTCAAACCCACTGGGCAAAGGGAGAATATTGTGGCTTCTATAGATGATAATGCATGCAGGGCCTTAATGACCTGAGGTCACTTGTGATTTCTGAAACAAGTCTATTAGATATTTTAAATGACAGTTTTCTGTTAGCCTTACAATCCCCACAGTAAAAACTGGCTTAAATATCTGTCTTCTCTATTAGGGTGTTTAATTATAATTACATATTACACATTGCTATATATGACTATGTTCATTACAATATACAAGATCATTCTTTTGTACTCAAATATATAAAATTCAAGTGAATATTGTTCAGGAAAAATAAAGAGAGAGAGGGCCATCAAATGGTCAAGCATGGTGATATAAAAGACCCAAGCATGAGAAAACAATTAGCATTAAGTATCAATAATTTAATATTTAATAATGAGCCAAGAACTACATCAATTCCTACCTAAAGAATACAGTTGAGAGAAAAAGAATGGTTCTCATACAATGCATATTCATACCCAATACAATTACTATGCAAATGCCCAAAGATGAAATTAAACTGCTTTGCCAATACTTTCTAATGAGACCAGCAGGCAGAGTATTGTAAAATTTTCTGCACAATTGATCTTCTGGTCCAAGTTGTAGCTCACTGGTTTTCTAAACACAAAAATAAATGTCATGAACACGTACCCCTTCCTTGCCTACCCTTGAAACCTACCTGACTCATTAGCAATCTTGTAAGAACCCAGCCTTTAAATTGTCTAGCGGCATCAATACACCCTGTGCCTCCATGTAAAAGTGTGACAAGCAATTCACATTTTATTCTACATTGGCTTTTAATTCTATTGAAATAAAATCTGAACATTTCAAAGAGTAGGCACCGTGTTATTAGAATATTTTGTGGGATGTCAAATCCTGTACAAACATTATTTCACTCATCTGCATGATTTCTTTTCTGGAGTAGGTGGTATGTTATTATTACCGTTAAGTGAGAAAAGTTTGCTTTGAAGGTCAGCTTCCCCGACTGTAAAAGAATTTTTCATCTAAAAGTTGGAAGTGGCAACCTCAAATGCCTTTCATTCCATGTAGGTACTCTTAGTCAAACAAGCAGAAGTGGATATGTGGAATATATAGGCAAAAGGAATAATCTGACTCAAAAAGAGAACATGTACAAATTTAGCTCGACTAAGGCTGGTGATATAAAGAAAGAGTTAAAGGTAAGACTTTAGAGAAAGGTCCCGGGTCCAGAAAACCCGCTTACCCTAGAAATTGCATGGATTTATATGGAAGCTCCCTGTTGCATGCATGAAGTATAAGGGCGCAGTCCAAGATTATACAGACAGTATAAATTGTACTTGATAGGTTTGTGCTAAACAAGAAAAAGGACACAAAGTTGGATAGGTAGGAAATGGGGTTAGATAGAGAAGACATTTGGAGGAGCGAATGCTTGTCAAAATACATTACACATAATTCTCAGGGAAATAATAAAAAATGAAGAAAATAACAAAGGGAAGCATAGTGTTTTGAGAGATAAAGATGCTTGGGTTTAAGAGTATTATTAAAGTTAGGGAAAGGAAAGCTCTGTGAGTTCAAGGCCAGCTCGGTTTACATAATGGAAAATCCAATAAAGCGATGGAGAAGGAGGTTTCAGAAAGACCAGAAACAACTAGTTCTATACAAAATAACATGCCAAAAAATAGTGTAGCGGCCTGGCCTGGATGTGTCTTGAAGGCACTGTGCGGGTGTGGGGGGGTGGGGGTGAGGGTGTGAGGTTGGGGGGGATGGGAGGTGCACGCACGCAGGTGCAAATGTAACAAGTGCATAAGGATGCAACTCGTTGGAAAAAGAAGGCAGTAAGATCATGAAGGTTCATGAGCAATAAATGTGCTAATCTATAAACATCATAGTTTGCTTTATAGTATAAAGTAACAGTGAAAAACTTCAAATGGCGACCGGTGGGATTGAGCTTGAATGTTTTGAAACAACCTTAGCATGGTGAAAGATCGGGGGAGAGTGAGGTGATTCATGAACTGTCTATGCGGGCATCAAGGCTAGGAGGAGACGAAAGAAGCTGCCGATCTGGAAAATGGCAGTAGAAAAGCAAACAAGGGAACAATAAGAGGGACGACAGGCACTAAGGACACATACTCTGCACAATGTGAGCTGAAAACAACAGAATAAGAAGTGTTCTGGATTTCTGAGTGGTGCTGTTCACAGAGAAAATTGGAAACAATAATAAGCAATGACAACAGGCCAGAGACTTGCCCTCGAGAACTGTGGGTTTCTATGTATAGAAACTATCCAGTTTAAAGGATTTTGTTAGAGCAGCTAGGTAGAATGAGAAAAAGAAACATCTCTTGTCTGATACATGGTGAGTTCTAATCACGCTCACTTCATATGAAAAATTTCTAATGAAATATATGTGTTTAATAAAAGTAAAAATACACTCTTTACAAGGCCAGTGTACTTGGCAGTTTTTAAGGATGGAAAAGCATTCTTACAAAACAAAACAAACAAGCTCCACTAATGTAAACCAACGGTTATTTCACTTTTTAGAGGGAAAAAAATCACTGCCACAAACTCATTAGCCTCACAATTGTCAGCAGCTGAGACCAAAATCCACACAACACTATTGATACAAGAACATTAGGTTTTACTCATGTCAGCATCGTTTTACTTCAAAAGAACTTTCTAGAAAGCCAGCCATTCTTTGAAGTACTCTATTAAGACAAATACTAAGCAGGATGTTCTTTCGTTGTTTTGTTTTGAGGAGCATTGTTATGTGTAAAAGAAAAGCATGGTAAGAATACACAATGAAGTTTTACTATTAAAAATAGATATTAGCATGCTAAATGATGTGGGAGAAATTCATATGTTCTCCTTTTAAACCGTATCTTTGATTTTTCTCTGCCACAAGCAACTGGGAGAGATGAGTCATTGATTAAACCATAACATATATTCCTATAATTTACCATGTGCTTTTGATTATGATATAAAAAGCTTTGATCCCACTGTACACATTATTGTGATTACTGTCCCTGCTTGATTGCAACCTTTGAGCACAGATTGGAATTTATACTTGGCACAGAGATGAGTGCCTACGAAGGGACCAGGAAACGGCCATAAGCATCCCGTGGGTGACACAATAGATGAGTGCTGCAAAGGGGCCCAGCTGGCTTACAACCTCAGCCCACACAGCCACCCGACTGAGGATTTCTGGTATCAGCATGTGAGTGTGACAAGAACAGAGCTAGAAAAATACTACTGCTAAGAAAATTATCGCAGTAAAGCAAGAAGTAGCAAGAACACACGAAACACCATGTTTTGTGAGCTGTCCAACCCAAAATAAGACGTAGGTAAGACAGGCAAGTAAAACAGATAACAGCTTCGATGGTGATAACTGCTATAGAGAGAGGGACCTGGGACAAAAAATGAAGGCTGAGACACAAAGGTGACCTCTGAGTAATGACATGCAGGAGGGGACAGAAAGAGCCTTGCTGGTGTCTGGAAAACAGCATCTAGACACAAGCGAAGCCATCTCCACAAACACCATCATTTGCTCCGCTGTTCAGTCCTATAACCTATGAGTCATCTTGACTCGCTGCTTCTCATTTCACATCCGATCCATCACCAAATTCTGACAGTTCTACCTCCCAGACCTACGCTTAGGTCTTCCTGCTTCTCTGGAGGAGGCTTGAGTCCCCAGCCCAGCCAACTGCTGCCCAGGCCATACTTTCTGGCCCAGAGTAAATTCTTCACAGAAGGAGGTTCTCTAAAAGACACATAGTAACATCTAATCCTCAGCACATCCTCAAAAATATCCAACCCTTGACACAAAACTTCCACTCCCCGTCAAAGCTGAGGTATGGGGTGCTTCCTGTTGGCTTTATCTTCCTCTCCTGTCACTAACACTTCTGTGGCCATCTGCCACTGTTGCTTCAGATGAAGAGCCTGTATTCATTGGTTAGGCTGCCATTAATAAACTGCCACAAACTGGGTGAATCAAACAATAGGAACTTATTTTCTCACAGCTCTAGAGGCTGGAAGATGCCTTCGGGGATGGCTTCTGGTAAGAATTTTCTTTCTGGCTTGTTGGTGGCTGCTTTGTCCCTGTGTCCTCATGTGGCCTTTCATCTGTACAAGAAGGGGGAATTCACTCTGCATGCTTTACTTTTCTTATAAGAACATCATACATGGATTCGCCTAGGAAGGGGAAATAGACACAATCTCCTGAAACCTTCATCCAATGATTGACGGAAGCAGCGGCAGAGATCCACAACCAACCACTGGACAGAGCTTCGGGAGTCCAGTCGAAGAGAGGGAACAATGATAATATGAGCAAAGGGGTCAAGGCCATGATGGGGGAACCCCCAGAAACAGCTGACCTGAAATAATGGGAGTTCACTGGCTACAACTGGGGAACCTGCATAGAACTGCTCTAGGTCCCCTGAATGCAGGTGACAGTGGATGGCTTGGGCAGTTTGGGACCACTGGCAGTGGGACCAGGAGCTATTCCGATGGAATGATCTGGCTTTTGAGAGCCCATTTCCTATGAAGAGATAACTTGCTCAGGATAGACATGGAGGGGAGGGTCTTGGCCTTGGTAATGTGACAGAATTCATTTATCCCTCCCCATGGGAGGCCTTACCCTCACTGAGGAGCAGATGGGGGAGGTGGGATGAAGGGAAGGTGTGGAGAGTAGGAAGAGGGGATGAAGGGGGAACTGGGATTGGTATGTAAAAAATAAAATAAACACACACACACACACACACACACACACACACACGAATATCATACCTGAGTCCACCTTTAAGACCTTACTTAACCTTAATTGATTTCTTAAAGTCCTTGCTCCCAAACACAGTTGCACTTGGGTTGGACCTTCTACACACAAATCTTTTGGGAAGAGGATGCCACCCACTCTACGAAAGTAATTTTTCTGTTTCCTCTGCCTGACATAACCAGGCTTCCAGGTTTTTTCACGATTTGCTCTTTCATCTTGTGTAGGTGTCGTGCTTTCTTTGGCCTCCTCCACAGCACCGCTGCCCCTGCCACCTCGTCTTTCTCTACTCCCCCGTTACCCTTTCTTATTCTTCCATACCTGAAATTATATTCAGTAGTTCATAGCTTATTTCCTGCCTGGATCCCAGAAGGCAAGGAGTTCCACCACACTATAGCACGGTAAACTACACAGGTGCTCAGACCACATTGTTAAATAAAATCTCCCAGCCATCTACCAAGGAGGAGGCACTATTAGACCCATCATACATATAAAGACATTGAGGGTAAGAGAAGTTGAACATGACTAGGCTTTCTCAGTCAAAGGCAAGATTTAAATCCAAGTGAAGTCACATTTCATCTATTATCATCTTCATCTTTCCCAAGAGTCCTAGGAGGTAACTACAGAGGCTCTTGTTTTTGGCTGGCTTTCCTTGGAAGTCAAGGGCACTGCACATACAATGAAGGCAATGCTGGGAAGCAGGGGCAGCAGCTTCCCTTACAAGGGCTGGACCTAAAGGGTAGCTTTACAAAGGTCCACCTTCGAAAGAATGCTCACATAGTGACAGACATTCTCTGGAGTTCAGCTATCCCGCTCAGAAAGTGATGAAAAAAAATCACAAGGTAAGGCTGGCAGGGTCCAAAGAAGACTGATTTTTTTTAAACTGAATAGAAGAGAAATTCGTGTAGCTGTAAGGATGGTGCCCATGAAACCTGGTGTGCTCAGGGACAACTAACCAATCAGGCAGACAAGGCATGGCTATTTACGGGTATCATTATGCCAACATACTTTCCACCTTCAGTCATCCTTCCTCCTCTTTGCTAAGTCCTCCAGTTATCTAACTCATCACGTTCCTATCGGGACACGTTTCCCTAGGGTATTCATCTGGTAAAAATCTTATTAGTCTTTTAAAGTCCAAGTCAAATATCCTCCCCTGTTTGGCTCCTTTTAGACAGAAACAAATGTTTCTTTTCCAGGGTTTGCTGAGCTTCATTAGCAGAACCAGCCACTGTGGAAGCCAACTCTATTCTGGTAAACACAGTGTCATTTGTTTCAGCTCACGCTCTCTGAAAATTCTCTGAGAGGACACCGCCTATCTACTCTCTGTTTTATGTCTTCAGGACATCAGCACATGTCTAACCCCCCAAAGGAACATCATGAAGGCTTGGGAAGTAAACGTTCACATTCAGAGAAGGTCCTTGATGTCTGCCCAAGGCTGAGAAAGAAATGTCTAGCTAAGAAATGAGTCTGAGTCTCATCCCTCACACCTCAGGGCCTTTGCAGTGGACCAGGGTGCATCTGTTTAAGTCATTTTACTGTCTGTTTTGATAAAGTCACCAATTCTCAGAACTGACTTCATCACCTGCTTTTTGAGCTTTTGGTTTTGGCAAAAATGCTTCAGACTAAACTAAATATTTATATAGAAAGAAAGAGAGGCAAAGAGAAGGAACTCTTTCTTCTGGGGGGGGGGATGCTTATTTTCTAACATTTACTGGATCAGACTTAAGAAAGAAACTAAAGCAAATAAATAAATAAAGATTTAGAATTGAGAAGCACCTGAAATCTAGTGTTATAAGACCACTGCCTACCTAAGACAATATTCACAATGAAATTTACTTTGCATTTTGTTAGGTCTTTTATAATAGTTGGTTTCACTTTTTTTAAGGGCAGGAATCTAGGCTTGAATTTCAGCTAACTTTTTAGAAAATATCAAATTTAAATCCTTAAACATCTGTGAAGGTTTGTTTGTTTGGTTTTGGTTTTACTTATTTATTTTTGGGGGTGGTAAATGAGAAAAAGAAAAGAAGGAAAGAAGGAAGGTAGGTAGCAGGAGGAGAGGGAAGAAGAAGTAATTAAAGGACATTGCTAATAAAAAGTAATTCCGTGCTGTTTTTAAAAGACCATCTGAAAGGAGTCCATGAGAAGAGTCAAAACCAAACTCATCCCATTAACCTTTCTGCCCAAATGTGAAACCAAATGTGTTGGTTTCTTTTAAGCAATTTCTTTTGATTCTTACCCTCAAGGAGAATGGAGTTTCAATAAGTCGTTCTGTTGTATGGTCATATATAGGCACACGTGACAGCAGAACTGGTGAACGAATGCTGTGTCTGTTAAAGGCTGCAGAGGAGTCATGTTACAGGAGATAGAAACAAGCGTGCAGTTGCTGATGGTATTGTGAAGATTTCATGTTCATTCCATGGCTACTATAGCCTTTGTATAAGGCAGCAATTAGTTTAACATTGGGTACATACCTCCCAATGACATTACATACAGATTCACACACTATTTTCTTGACACAAAACCCCTGTCTACAACTGGGCAATGAAAAGATGTGGTCCCATGTGTGAAATCATGATGGTTTGAATGAATCTAACCCTACAGTTCTTCATAATTTTGGATAACTGCTTAGAGAAGTTTGAACATCTAAGAAACACTGTTTTCTGTTACTTTGTTGGTCCCTGCCCCCATGTCTATTGAGTTGTCTATGTGTCATGAATGGGATATGGTAGAATACACCAAATAAAATTTACAAATATGAGCACGGAATTTGTAGTGGTTCCACCACTAAATAAGAAATCTTTAATAAAAAAATGTGATTTCCTTTTAAGGTAGTAGGGCGAAAGTATATATTCCTAAGCATCTTTGCTGCCAGTAACAAAAATCAAACCACAGAAATATAGCCAACTTCCAGTAATCTAAATTTCTTTGGAGGAATATTCTTTCACTTTGTAGATGCATTGAGAAGTATCATACAACCAGTAATTTCTATGGTCAGGGAATCCCAGAAGCTCAGTTGTTGTAGAAGGAACTGCCAAGCCATCCTATTCAAGACCTGGTGCTATAGCTCTCAGTAGAGGCAATTTTGTTTCTTACCTAAAAGCTGCTTGTCCGACCTTAAACAATTGAGACTGATTTGTGTGGAGTTCACTGCCTTGCTGTCTGCTGTCACTGCTCATACTAACAACAAAAATCTGGAGAAGGGAGGAAAGCACTTTTTTTTTTTGAAAAAATAACAACAAAAGAAGTCCCTTCACTGAGGCACGTTGGCAGAAAGGAGTCTCATTTTTCAAAAACAAAATTATCCCTGAGACAGTACATTGACATTCTCTCCAAATGTGCTCAGAAATGGCAGGCATTGTTATTTCTGTCCCAGTAGGAGCGCTGATGCCGAAACAAGTTTTTGTAAGACTGGATTTTCACAACCTTGGGCATACAATTTGTCTTCGATGGTGCTCTAGCACAGCAATTATTCTGCCAACGCAGGCTTCTGCTGCTGCCTTTGAAACATAACACATCTACAGATTTAGTTAGAAGTGGATCAGCCACTTTGCCACACAAACGCTCTGCTCCCATGAAAACATGGCGTCTGCTGTGTGTCTTTGAAAAGCTGTAATTATCAACTCCTAACTCCTAGAGGTAGAAACAGTGAAAGGCACAGGACTAATGTGCACTTAGGCTTTCTAGAGCCTGTTCGATTAGGTTAGAAATCCCTGCCTGGCAGGGTCAACAGGAAAATAGACCCTGTGAGGTTTCTTTGCCTTGCAATACACTTTGCACTGCTTCAGAATAGAGAAAGAGTCTCTTTTCAAGGGGACTTATTCCTGGCGTCCTTTCTTAAAGAAGTCTGCTGGCCTGCATCACAGAAGTCACTGTAAGCCACAGAATACATCTTTGGCATGCAAAACCATCACAACAGGAAAATACATGTGGTATTATCGATAGTAAATTGGGACAGCCTGTGTTAGGATTGCTGCCTGTGTTAGGATTGTACGATACCAATACAACTGGGGTTGGAGATCTTTTCTTGATGTTCTGTCCAACATATTCATGAGAGTCTGAAATCACAGAACCCAGGGGAAGTAAAAGGTCATCTTGTTACTCTCTCTGTCCTTCCCTTTCCTCCTTCAGCGTTTGCTGAAAATGTTCATGCTTCACCCATATTCTACAGAGTACATGTCCAGATATCATTGAGTAATTCAAAGGGACATTTTGTTCATTAGCTTGCTTCCTTGTTTTACAGTTGTAGAACTTGGGAAAGTCTTTCCTCTCACCTCTGCTGAGTGCTTGGTTCTGATTTCCCTTCACAGTTTGAAAGCAGAAAACCCTGCTCATCGTTGCACATTCTTTCCCAAGCTGAACTGTCCCCATTTCCTAGGCTGTTACTCATGCTTATATTGTGGTTTCTTCCCAATCTACAACCTAATGATAATAATTAGCCTTCTGTCTATTGTTGTGAATAATTTGGAATGTACCAGACATCACTGTAGGTTATTCTCTTACTGAATCATCTATGAGTCTTAGGATCTCTCTTTTAGGGCAATAGCCAGAAACCATACTTCTTTCCTAAGTCTCACAGCTAGTCAGGAACAGATATAAAGATAAAACTAAAGCTTCTAATACCCAACACCTGAAACTCTGAGCCCTTAAAATCTGTTACACAGCTCCCCTGATAGTATTCCTACTGTGGCTTTACTCCAGATGGAGGCAAGCCCCCAGACAATGTCTCACTGGTACAGGAATGTTGGTATTTGACTTTTTATTTATTATTATTATTATTTTATTACTTTAAAAATACCAATCCAAATTCCCACTCCCTCCCCTTCTCCCACTCCCTCCACACACCTTACCACCCCACCCCCTCCAATCCTAAGAGAGGGCAAGACACCCTGCCCTGTGTAAGGTCCAAACCCTCCCTACTACATCTATGTTGAGCAAGGTATACATTCAAAGAGAATATGATCCCAATCAGCCAGTACATGCAGTAGAGACAAATCCCAGTGCCACTGTCAGTGGCCCCTCAGTCTGCCCCCACTGTCAACCACATTCAGAGGGACTAGTTTGATCCCATGCTTGTTCACTCCCAGTCCAGTTGGAGTTGGTGAGCTCCTGTTAGCTCAGGCAAACTGTCTCAGTGGGTGAACCCCTCATGGTCTTGACTTCTTTTCTCATACTCTCACACCTTCCACTCTTCAACTGGAAGTTGAGAGTTCAACCCAGTGCTCCGATGTGGGTCTCTGCCTCTGTTTCCATCTGTTGTTGGACAAAGGTTCTATGGTGATACTTAAGATAATCATCAGTCTGACTACAGGGCAGGGCCAGTTCAGGCACCCTCTCCTCTATTGCTTAGGGTCTTAGATGGGGTCATCCTTGTGGATTCCTGGGAATTTTTCTAGAGCAACGTTTCTTGCTAACTGGTATTTGACTTTTTAAATGATACCCAGAGGTTATTACTATTTCTAAAAATTCACTGTTTCATTAAGGTTTCCACATCTATCCATCCAAGCATCCTCCCACTCATGCTTAAGACCTACGTGCAGCTTCAGAGTTCCAATTCTACTTTTCTAAAACTAGGCATCACTGAGACCTCATCATTCCCTGATAATATTATCCAATGAATTGATAATATTCTAGATTATGCACAAAAGACAAACTAAAACAAGCTTTCAAGATGACCTTAGAGAACTTAATAATAGAAACAACTGGTCATAAGAAGGGGTATAGGAACATAACCTAAGCTATGACCCAACATAAACACTGACTCATGGGGGTGAGGGAGCAAAGAGTGCCTAATTCACTTGATCAAACAGTCTAGTCCAGCTGGCTGGTCTTGTTCATAGTGCTTGTCCTAAGTGTCCCTACTAGGGACTCAAACATCTACACAAATCAAAACCCTAGAACCTAAGCAAAATAAACAAAGCTAAGCCTAAGTCATTGAAACTACGTGAAAAGACTTTAATTAAAAGAGAACTCTGGGGTGTGAGTAGGTTGTGAGCATCCAGAGGATGTCATGTGCCTGAACCTCAGAATCAGCCACTGCTAGGAGGTGCTGTTATCCTAGAACTGGAAAGACCAGTAGAGGGGGCAGGTAGAGTGAGAAAGGTGGAAGCTGGAGACACAGAATGATCATCAGCCAGAGTTGATGTTGGAAAAATATAAACAGGCATTGCCAGACATGCTGCAATGGAAACGCACCTCACACCTTTGCTTTGTACCCCAATCCTCTGGCCACACCCAAAGCTAACTCAGCTGGCCATGAAGCCCTAGTAAAGCATCGCATCAGAGTCCTCCTTTCCTAGAACAAGGAATAGGAGGATGGTGGAGCAGAGACTAGATATCTAGGGTGAGAGAGAAACGGGAAAATTCGGCACACACTGCACCTTTGGCTTTGGCTAGTGGGTACGCACACCACACTGCAAAGTTACTTTTCATATTGGCAAAGATTATTTTTTATTTATTTATTTGCTATTCCTTTTTATTGATTTTATTGAGCTATACATTTTTCTCTGTTCGCCTCCGTTCCTCTCCCCTCCCCTTCAACCCTCTCCCATGGTCTCCATGCTCCCAATTTACTCAGGAGATCTTGTCTTTTTCTACTTCCTATGTAAATTAGATCTATGTAAATCTCTCTTAGTGTCCTCATTGTTGTCTAAGTTCTCTAGGCTTGTGATTTGTGGGCTGGTTTTCTTTGCTTTATGTCTAAAAGCCACTTATGAGTGAGTACACATGATAATTGTCTTTCTGGGTCTGGGTTACCTTACTCAATATGATGTTTTCTAGATCTATCCGTTTGCCTGTAAATTTCATTATGTCATTATTTTTTCTGCTGTGTAATACTCCATTATGTAAATGTACCACATTTTCCTTATCCATTCTTTGGTCGAGGGGCATTTAGGTTGTTTGCAGGTTCTGGCTATGACAAACAATGCTGCTATGAACACAGTTGAGCATATGTCCTTGTGGTATGATTGAGCATTCTTTGGGTATACACCCAAAAGTGGTATTGCTGGGTCTTGAGAAAGGCTATTTTCTAAAATTTTGAGAAATCACCATACTGACATCCAAAGGGGCTGTACTAGCTTGCACTGCCACCAGCAATGCAGGAGTGTTCCTTTTACCCCACAACAACCTCTCCAGCATAGGTTGTCATCAGTGTTGTTGATCTTGGCCATTCTTCCAGGTGTAAGATGGAATCTCAGAGTTGTTTTGATTTGAATTTCTCTGATGACTAAGGATGCTGAACATTTCTTTAAGTGTCTTTCAGTCATTTTAGATTCCTCTGTTGAGAGTTCTCTGTTTAGGTCTGTACTCCATTGTTTTTTGGATATTTGTTTTTTTGATGACCAATTTCTTGAGTTCTTTTTATATATTGGAGATCAGTCCTCTGTCTGATGTGGGGTTGGTGAAGATCTTTTCCCATTCTGTAGGCTGCCCTTCTGTCTTGTCGACCATGTCCTTTGCTTTACAGAAGCTTTTCAGTTTCAAGAGGTCCCATTTATTAATCGTTTCTCTCAGCGTCTGCACTACTGGGGTTATATTTAGGAAGTGGTCTCGGCAAAGGTTATTTTTAAATAGATATTGAACTCTACCTTCTTTCTTAGTCTTATGAAAATTACTGGCTTCCACCTAATTGAATGGTTTGTTTGCTTCTACATCAGATAATTATTTTACTACATTTGATAATAATAAGATGCAAGATGAAGGCCCATACTCTGGTGCAATTTGAATTAAATATCATATATGTTCATACACTGATTTTTGTTTTTTTACTATTGTTTAATTTTGTTGTTGATGATAATGGTATGGCAAAAGTAACTTAATCTCCTGGACCTTATCAAGAAAAATATTCAAATATTTAAGTAGCTAAGTCCTGTTGCTGAGTTCATGATCTGAGAAAGCCCCTCAGTGTACATTTATGCTTATATTAATGTTTATGATTGATTTAAATAATAGTGAAAATACTGGTCATTTTTGAAAAGATAGGTCCACCTGAGTTATATTTTTAAAAGGGTAGTTTTAATTTGCTATTTCACTGAACTTCTAGTGTACATATTCACTGAGCTACAATTCATTGAATTGGGGTTTAGTTAATAAAATTTATAGTATTTCTGTAGAAGTTAAACAGGATATAAAACTGCAAGTACTCAAAACAGATAAAAATTTTTCTAGAAAATACTCAAAATAAAATTAGGAAATATATTACAGAATCACCAAGTCATATCTTTGTTCTGTGTACCTGTACATAAACAAAATGCTATGTATCTGTACATAAACAAATGGAATACATTCCATTATTTCATGTCTAGCAATGCTGTCAATTCAGTTATGTAAGTGTGTCTTCTCCTGTTCGCTTCTGTCTAAAACTAGAGCTAAAACAAAGCCTAGTGCTTAAGAACAGAGTCCTTGTTTTCTGTCCATATTTCTCTACAATGCCTCTTTATATTAATTATGTAACACTTCTATGGTCAGAGGCCCCATTGTTTCTGCCTAATCTTCCTCAGTTGATATAAATACAAGGAACTAAATGAAAAATTTCAGATACAAAGAGCTTCACAGTTGGACAAGCCAAGTCAGAAAGTCAGCTCTTGACTGCTCAGCGAAAGCTTATGAGCTAACAAGCTTGGTCGCCAACATGGGTCATCTTAGAGAAGTGATGGAATTTGTAATAGGTAGGGCCCAGTTGAAGGAAGTTGGACCACAAGAATGCCCTTGAAGATTGTCTTAGGGCTATAGCTGCAGCCTCTTTGCTTCCACCCCATCGGATCAGCAGCTTTATTCTATTATCCATTTCCTGCCATCATACTTTGCCTCAGCACAGGCACAAAAATAACAGAAACAACCAGTCATCAACCAAAAGCTCTGAGGTGGCTTTTAAAATCAGATATCATGTCAGAGTAACAGTACAAAAATGACTAACAATATTCTACCCTAAACAGGACCACCATCCTCAGAACAGGAACAGTTCTCTTGGAAAAGAGAGTAACACTGAGGCAACCCTTGCTATGATCAGGGATCAGTCACTGCACATGTATCATATGTGCTCAGCTCATTTGTAAGCAAATTGTGTTTCATTCAGTCCTGGGATTCCTGCAAAGCCCATCTGTATTTGAATAAATATTATTTGTAAGCCTCCAGAATAAGGAGTATTTATTATCTGCTGTTGACATGAGTTGGATTACAATCATCAAATTTCTTATTTTGTGATCAGATTAGTTTGTAAGTAGTAAATTAACAGTCATTAAATGCCTTGGCTGGATAATGTACTCAAAGCAATTCTCTCTTTAATCATGAATGATAATTCTATGTTTTGGATATTCCATTCTGACCCAAGAATTCTGTAACTGATGATCTTTGTTATTAGGCTCTTTGATATTCTTTATTTATTTTCTTTTGTTGTTTCTGTTTTGTTATTCATTTGTTTTGGGGGTTTTGCTTTATTTGTTTTGGTCAGACTTTCACTGCTGTGGCACACACCTGACATAAGTTGAAGTGAAGAGGATTTATTAGGCTCTCAATTACAGGGGCTGCAATCCATCAGGAGGGTAGGGCATGGCAGAGTGTAGCAGCTCACATCAATACAGAACAAAGTAGAGTTAAAATGCCTCCATCAACTGATCCTCTCCTTATGACCATTTATTCATTCCATGCTCCAGTCTATGGGACGCTGCATCTCACATTTCGGTTATGTCTTGTTCCCTTAGTCAATGAGTCTGGAAATGCCCTTTCAGAAATACACAGGGAGCATGCTTTATTAATCTCCTATGAATTTCTCAATTCAATTGGGTTGACATTTAAAAATAATCCTCACAATATTCTATTACATTTTTACCTCTTACTGAAAATTGATTCTTTTCTCACAGAATATATCCTAATTATAGTTTCCCCTCCCTCTACTCTTCCCAGTTCCTTCCCCCCCCTCTTGGGATCCATTCCTTTTCTGTATCTCATTAGAAAAGAACAGGCTTCTAAGAGATAACAACCAAACACAACAAAATAAGATAAGATGAAGCAAAACTATCATGTTGGAGTTGGGTACAACAACGCAACAGGAGGAAAAGAGCCCCAAAAGTGAGCACAAGAATCTGATATGGTTTGTCTGCTTGTAAGTTTATGCTTTCAAAAGATTTGAGCCGCAAACCATATCATTTTTCAAGAAATGCCCTAAGCGAAAGCCTCCCGACAGCTAAGCAAACAAGTCCAAGTGAAGGGAATAAAAGCCGGTACCACTGTAACTAGAATGTCACCAGTTACAAAGAATAGTTTAAATGCAATTGCATGCAACCAAGGTTAGTTATTCATAGGTAAATGATGAGTTTTTGCAATGGCACCTTTTGGAACTGATTACATGACTGTCAGATAACGGCATAGTCTAGTGATTTTATTCTTCAAGTTTCTTCAGTGTGAAATGAGGAGGCTGGAGTAATGTCTTGCACACTTTCTTGCTAGACTATAATACTCAAACTCTCCAGATAAAGAAAAAAGTGGATGAACCTGAAGTGACCAAGCTGTTGGGTACAAACACAAGTATTTTACTGTTGAAGAGCCATGTGGCAGAATAAAATGCAACCGTCAGTTCCTGTAAAAAGTTCAGGTACCACATTAAATCACGGTGATCTGAAATCACTGATCTGAATTTTCCTTCCCCCACCCATGATCCAGCGGGAAGAGTTAAGTGGTTTCCTTAGACACTGAAAACAAACAAAGCCCGGTTTTTAAAGAATAAAATCAGAACTTTAGACTCAACAACAGTTTCCCACCAACCATATCATATTCATTATGGGCTTAACGAATGCTTAAATCATTTTTTATCAGAGTACCATCATTAAGATGATCTTATATAGCCTTAGCAATGTATTTTCCAGTCACTGATCGATTGCTGGCTTTCAAGTCATCCACAAACACGTCTTTTAGATTATCCTACCTTAAGGCTACCTTGACCCTGATGCTATTAGCTTAGATCACAGCTGCCCTCTTGGAAAAAAACAAAAACGCAAAAACCTTCATGCATGTGAAATTCTTTACAGAAATGGCAACAAAGACCTTATTATCTCTTCATTTTAACACTGTCTAAAGTCGCATAGTTCTGTATGACCTGTTTTTTGTAAACTTTAGAAGTAAACCCACATATGCATCTTTAAAGAAGACAATGAATTCTGATACTGCTAAATCAAATATGAGTGAAAGTAGAGGACAAAATGGTGTCAAATGACGGCATGCATAGTTAAAGGAAGCTTTGAGCAATTGAGAGTTTGTTGCACAGAAAGGGGCATTTCTCACTGTGCCTAAAGCAACAGAGAAAAGCTAGCTAGTCAAAATAAGAGAGAAAGGTCAAATCAAATAAAAAGTAGCCTCTGGAAATACAGCAGAAGAATACCAGAAATGTAAAAAGTTTATAAACCTGCTAACATGTGTCATCTAAATTGTCAAATATCATCTGCTCAAATATCTAAATATCACACAACTTTTAAGAGTGAAAAATTCCAGTTTACCTGTAGTATGAATATATGGGCCATAAAGTTCTTTAAAAAGAGTTGACAAATACTCCTACCTCTTTGATTAAATTCTGAATATTTCTGCACCTCATCTTTTCCTATGAAATAGTCATAGTTTATTCTACTTGTTTTTATGGGTCTTCGGAAAAAACGCAGCTTGTCATCCTTTGAAGGATCTAAAAGTAGAGGTTTCTCTTTAAGGCGTTGTTTGAACCAGCTAATAAAATATAGTCCTTAGTCTCTGTAAAGACTACTGTGGGCTGAAACCACCACCAGGGACTCAAAGCTTAGCATTTTATTTTATTTTATTTTTCCATAAATACTATAGCCACAGATCCCGAACTCTGCAGATGGAAAAGGTACAGCAGACTAGCGATTTGCATTCCATCAAGTGTTAAATCATTTGCTCAAGCTTGCTGAGAATTTTCTGAGTGCATACTCCACATAAGGCACTGGGCATAGAAAGGTAGATTAAAGAAAGATTACAGCAGAGAAGACTCTAATGAAGGGCTTAAGCTGGCTAGAGAGGGGACATTCTGAGAAATTGCCCTAGTGACGATGTATCCCTGACTCCCCACTCCTCCTAATTCCCTTTCTGGAGTAAGATCCACAGCAAAAGAGAAAATGGTTTCAGCATGCCAAACGCAAGCCAGGTGTGTTCCTTAACTCCACCGGAAGGCTTGCCTCCCTCTACAAGGACTAGTTACTAAGGGATACATATTTTCTTTGCAGCTGAGAATTCTGAAGTCAGTTCAGTGAGGAAGTGAGGAAATGAGCGGTTCATACTTCACCTCATCTAGCACAATCCAGAGCACCTTGCCAGGGCCTGGTGGCCACTTGACTCCTGAAGGAACCCCTTGTGATTGAGCCAGGTGGCTTGCATCTACTGAGGCCTGAGAAGCTTTTATGCTTATTGATTTGCATGAGACACCTCTGTATAAGAGGGATGTTGAAATAATCAGGCTAGCTAAGGATAAAAACAATTATATTTTATTTATTATAAGGGGAAAATTCAGGAAACGAGATATCCAAGCACAGCAATGTCCCACGGGGGGGGGGGCGCAGAGAGAGAGTGCACTTGGGGGTGCACTCACACATTTCACCCTGGGTGCCAGTGAAGCCACGCCTTAACTAAGACCCACCTCTTAAAGATGATTGGCTAACAAGGTTCCGCATCAGAGGGATGAGACATTCTTTCTTTATCTTGTGAATGTTCTCTTCCTACCTGCAACTCTTTGTCTCCCCTTTCCTACCATTTCTTCTACTAATTAGAAAATGTCAGTATTCAGACAACAGGTCAATGTTTTCTGTTATGGTTTCCGGGTTTGGTGTAATTTCTAAAATTCTCTTCTCATATTGCACAGTTATAAAATGTATTTTTGCATATTCTATTGGTTTGTAATTCTATAAGTGTTTTTACATCCTTATTCCACCTCAAATTTATATGAATATAATATGCTTACATTATAAATGGCTATCCATTATCCCAACACTTAGAGAATACATTGTTTAATTTGTAAATGTCCCTTTTTATTTATCCAAAGGGGTGTGCAATATTAAATTATATATTTATAGATAAATACATAAATATACATATAATATAATATAAAATATGTCTAAGACATAGTCATTCATTTTTAACTAATGATTGTCTCAAACTGTTATGCTCTGAATGAAGATGTACCCAGTATCATTTATTGATACTTTATTTTTCTTTACTTATCAGTCTTTCAAGCTTCAGTGATGTATATATAGCCTATTAAGTCGACTAAGATTTCTTCAAAGTGGTTTTTTGATCACTCTCTTGGGAGTAGTCAGAAGAATAATATGCTGGAAATTTAATATCAGTATTTTTCCTATTCTTAGGAATACTACAATAGCTAACATTTGATAGCCAAAAAATTTTCAGGCAAATACATAGGACTGGTAAAGAAAGGTCCCAGTAGATGGTAAAGACATAATATGACCCTTTATTATACCAAGTGAGTGGCTATTTAAGAGATACAGTTTAACTTCACTTTTAAGTACCATAACGTATTAGTCTGTATTTATCTTGCATACTTTGATTAAAGCAGTCCTGACACATTAGCACCACTATAAAATAGATTCCATGCTTCTATTCTTGAGGACTTATGCCTGTTTGGACAGTTACTAATCTCTTCCACAACGTGGCTATAAGCTGTATATACTAGGAATTAAAGTTTTAGTAAAGAGTAGATTTCAAATGTCCTCTCTTTTTGCCAAAGCTCACTAATCTTGTGGAATTCTGTTTGTTCCCTGGCCTCCACACCCCACTGTGCAAATTTTCTCCATCTTGGAAAATGTCTCTGCATCTCCCTGTTTGATAGCTGTTTGATAACAGAATATCAGTGCATGATTCCTGGGGTCAGCTTTGCTCTTGATTATGGAGAAGGCTGCAGCCCAAGCCTGGACTGCTAGATCATCAATGTCTATGGCCAGAGTGGTAATTCACAGGCTGTCTCATTATTTGAGCTGCACCCCCCCCCCAAAAAAAAGCCAGGAGTTTCCACGAAAACACATGGAAACTAGGATTTTTCTTGCTTTTGGAAGTGGAGAAAGAAAAGCCTAGGAAAAAGCTAGGTGAAAAAATGCAGCTAGAAACTCAGGAAATGGTGAAACAGAAAAAGGAAGAAAGAATAAAGAAGAGAGGGTGAAAGGAAAGTTTCTTGATAAGATTGTAAAGGAGGGATGTCTCAATGTAGATACAGCATAAATGAATTAATGTGAAGTCTTAATTTGCTCGTATTTCTAAACACAAATGAGAATTCCACAGTCAGTGAAGCAAAATCATTATGTCACAAAACCAACCGATGTATATTGACATACATTCAAAATTCTTTATGGTGAGATTTCCACCAGAGACAGTGACTCCATCACTGTTTTCATTGTGTGAAGTGTGTCATGGTGGGCTCACCCAACATGATTCTACTCTGGACACCTCCCCGTACTTCATCTTCCCTTCTTGAGTTTGTCAATCACCGTGAAGACTGGTGCCTCAAAAGCTGCTTCGGCTAATAAAACATTTTTTCTCTCTCTCTTTATCTCTCTCTCTCTCTCCCTTTTTTGTTTTTTAATAAAAGAAGATCTTTGCTATGAATGAGTGGGTGATAGGGCATTATCTTTAAAAGAATCTCAACGTTTAATTCCTATAATTGGAGACTTGTCAGTAAGGCCAGCTAACCCCTGAGGATTACAACTGGGATGTCACTTAGGTACACATAGTAGATTTTAATGATTGTGCAATAAACTGTCACAGATTTTACAGCTTACAACAATTCACATGACCTCACTGTTTCCAGGGCCCAGATGTCCAGGCATAGCCTCGCTAAGAATCTGTTAGAGTGTCACAAGGCTGTGATTAAGGTGTCAGACAGGTTGTGTTAACATCTTCAGGCTTCACTAAAGAACAATCTGCTTTGAAACTCAACCTTGGTGTTGGCAGAATTCAATTTCTTAAGCTCTGTGGCTATATGCCTTAGCTTTTTAGAGAGCAGCCTTAGATACTGAAGACTCTATGCAATTCCCAATGGGTCCTTATATTCTTGGAAGCTGCCATGTTTCTTCACTACATTTTCTCTGACAAAGTCGCAGACTGAATTGCACATGTAAAGATAACCTGCCACTTCAGAAGGACCCAGTCTCTTTATAAAAACCTCATTAAGTTGGAACCATCTAGAATGACCTACCTTTTGATTAACTCTAAATTAACTGGCTTGGGATTTGAATTTTACATGTGAACTTTCTTTACCTCGGTCAAATTCTACTATCTGGAAGCAGGTCTTGGATTCTGTCGAGGTGTAGAGGACGAGGCTTATTGAAGGGATGAACAGCAGGAATATGAATCATGGTGGCAGCTCAGGAGTTTGTCTACAGTGATTCCACATAAGAATTAAGCAGGACAGGAAAGAGCTCCAAACTCCTGCCACTGAGTAGGTGTGTCACCTGATTTAATTCCCAGCTAACTGACTTTGTAGCTCAATGTATTTAAACAGGCATTTTACTGTCATCGTGTTTTGTGCTATAAACCTAAGAGCTACAACTTTGTGGCATGTCCCAATAGGATATGAACTTTTTCTAGAGTTTAAGTACTTGAGATAATTATCTAGGCTTACAAGCAGCTATGTGACACAGCATGGAATCATGGTATTCGGGATTACCTGACTCCCACTAACTGTGTCCTGCTTTAAAAAATGTGTTTCATTATTTAAGAAAGTACAAAAATAATTCCCTGATTCCAGTCATATTAGGACTAGGCAGTATCACCACAGATGGGGTAATGGTAACATATATAGGTATTTGTTGGGAAAGGCTGTTTGCTTGTTCCCGGCTGTCCAGAACTGAAATAATCACACAGAAACCATATTATTTAAATCACTGCTTGGCCAATGACTCTAGTGTATTCCTAGCAAGCTCTTACAACTTAAATTAACCAATTCCTATAATTTTATATTTTATCATGAGGTTCGTGCGTGGCCTACCAGCAAGGTTCTCACTGGCGGAGGCTACATGGCTTCTCACTGACTGTGCCTACTCTCTCTCTATATCTTTTCCAGCCTGGCTATATTCTGTTAAGCCACTGGCCAAAGGCAGCTTCTTTATTAACTAATAAAAGCAACACATATACAGAAGGACTTCCCACACCAGGTATTGGGGCTCAGCAGACCTCTGTCTGGTCCATATGTTTTGTGTGTGGACCACTGGAAAGTTAGCCAATCTCTTCAGACTTCTGTGTTCACATACAATATTATTAAAACTTTAATAACTATCTTTATTATCTGGTGCTGAAATGCTTAGTTCAGCCCTTGACATGTATAAGGTTTTTTTTGGTTAAATATTAATTCTAACATTTTAATATATGTAATATGCCCAGTTCAGCAGTTCATTGACAGAATATTACATGTACACCAAATCTTTTCCTAGCACAGCTGTATACAGCAATGAACAAGACAGGAGAAACTTCTTGCCCTCCTGATCTCACACACTTATGCACTTGGAAACTCCTGGTGTTATTTTTAAGTTACGCCATTGGAATATCGAACAGCACTAAGATAAAGACCAAGTCTAAGTTACATGTGCACCTTTAGTGTCTGGTGTGTTGGACACAGGTAGATAGATATCCAGTAAAGTTTTACATGAATCAGGAAAAAAATAAACAGGAAAATCATAAGCTAAACATTGTGCCTCCAAAAAGCCTTAAAATCCAGCAGGAACATAATAGACAATTAGAATAAGTACATACATTAAGAAATTAATAAACTTCCTGCCTCTTTAAAAATCTGTTATGTTTAATCATGTTGCTTTATGATCTTTAGCTTAATAATAGAAAATTAAATGCAAAAGAATGGGCAATAAATAAACACCACAGACATTAATAGTCACTGCGACTGAGAATCACCTTGCAATTTTCTGGTAACAAAAGCACAAACAAAAAATATGGCGGGCTGAGTAATGCACAGTTTTTAACAGGAGAGAGTACCATTCTTCCAGAGGAAGATTTCGTCACCCCCAGGCTACCCACGACCACTTTAGATGTCACACTGACAAAACTAATCATGATGGAGAACCTTCTCATAAACAGATTTCATTTACGCCATTCTTGTGCATTATTTACAGAGGCTCATCACCAGAAGGCTAAGAACATTATGAGCTGTATAAAACCAGTTGATCATAATGATGATGGCCAAGACATCCATCCTTTCCACTTGGTCTGTGCCAGCTCCAATTTTCTGGCCTCTGTATATGTTCTAATATAATTCTTGGAACAGCACTGCGCAGCAGTTACTTTTAGCATTCATTTACAGTTGAAGAGAAAGGCACAAGACACTAGATCTTTCTAAAGGTCAAACAGAGAACAGGATTCCAGCAATTTCACTCTGTGACACATGTTTTACTTTGTAATTCATAATTCTTCTCTTTATAGAACATCTTTGGAAAGTACGGGATAAAAAAAAATCATCATCCACATTGCATATTAAAATAATCATACTCTTCCCCAAACTTAAACTCTCTAGCACACCATTAACAATTTCTCAGGAATTTTTTTCCTAGTATTTTCTTTGCTCTACCATTATTAGAAAATCACATTTTGCTTTTCAATCATTAGAAAGCAAAATCCCAGATGTTTGCAATTATGCCCCTGACCATTAGGTCTGATGGCTCTCTTGCAATAGGAACTAGGTAGGGACTGGGAGCTGTAAAGAATTTCTTTCCATTCTCACTGTCCTCCCTAATGATAGCTATATTACTAGACCTTGCTGGGTCTAATTAGAACTTTGTTTAACCTCAGCTGATTGTGCCAATGATGGGGAGTCCTTTTGCTCTGGTAATTGGTTCCAGCCAGGACTGATGAATGCATACCACATGTGGTGGGGAAACCTACAAATAGCAAAGTCATTGAGGTCTTGTTACCCTGCCCCTGTGGGTGTCACTAGGAGAAACCATGCAGGATAGGTGAGTTCGTTTAACTCCAGAGAGAAAACGTTTTCTAAGCCAGCTAGGTGTCTACAGTTCTGAGCTATTCATTTTGAGTAGGACTGATATCTCTCCTTGCTCAGCTGGCAAATATGCTGGATCAATCAAAAGGTTTAATGTTGGCAACTTCAAACACCACCTCTGGGTTCTGGTCACTTTGATCATGGGGAAAGTATTTCTCAGAAAAGAAACAAACAAGGAATTGTTTGCAAGGAAGTGGGTGAAGAAGAAAACGACCTACAAGCCACACAGCAGGCATAGATTCATTTGATAAAACACTGAAATTTAGTTTACATCTACAACTTTTAATTGTCTGAGCTGCAGCACCCAAATTTATGCTAAAGCTTAACCTTTAATGTGACCTTAGTTGGAGACAGGGTATTCGGTAGGTAATTAAAGTTAAATGAGGTCACAAGGGCATGTCTCTAATAAAACAGGATCTCTGTCCTTACAAGTAGAGCTATACACAAGTAAAAAGTGAAACCCACATTTGGAGAAAAGAGTCTTAGACTTGCTCTGTTTTCTTGGAATGTCTTAATTCCCTTTCCCTCGCCTCAGTTTCTGTTTCTGGATCTTTTCTCTAAAGTCCAAAAAGGTGATACTCTTTCAAGGTATCAGTGCTTGCAGAGCAGCATGAATTGAAGATGTCAATAAGTTTATTAGTATAAATGAATAGTAAACTACATTAATTAAATATTACTATAAGATATGTAATACCAAGGCCAGTTCTATGCCAAACCAATTAAGAGAAAGAGCATGAAAGGATTTACTCTGTTCTATATAGTTTCTCTTTTTTGATGGAAAATAGCATGTGCATGTATATATCGACAAGAAAATCCCTTCATCATGAGAATGCAGAAGATAATACTGGCTTAATCATTGAAAGATTTGCATCATAGGCAGTCTGAGTGCTAATATCATCCAGCTAAATGCCTTACATATGCACCTGAACAACTGATTCTCATTCTGGTTGGACCCATTCTATTCCTATGCCGGGCACTGCTGGGACTCGGTTCTATATTGGACCAAAACTCAGTTCACTGTTGTAGCTAGGAGCTTTTCTGTGTCCGACTGGGCCCCCCAGCCACTTATAAAATAATCACGCAGAGGCGGCTTAATATTAATTATAATTGTTTGGTCAATGGTTCAGGCTTAGTACTGGCCACCTCATACATTTAAATTAATCCATTTCTATTAATCTGTGTATTGCCATGGGGCCCATGGCTTACTGTTATTGCTCCTGCATCTTACTCCTCCTGCGGCTGCTGGTGTCTCTCTTGACTTCATCCTCTTTCTCCCTGTATCTCTGCTTGGATTTCCTACCTAGCTATATGCTGCCCTGCCATAGGCCAAAACAGCTTTATTCATCAACCAATAAAAGAAACACATATTCACTTCATACAGAAGGACATCCCACATCACTCTGTCTCCAAATGTGCCCCTTTCCTCTAGTGTCAAGACCCTCAGGCTTCATCGTACAGTGCAATGACTGTACCTCCAGGTCTCTTCCTCTGACCTTCCAGTCGGTCCCTGACTGACAGACATGTTTACTTACTTTGTCTAAATCTGATTCATGGCTCAAAGCCAGGCTGTCTGACACTTAACAAACTGCTGGGTAATTTTAAGGTAATTTATCTTTTAAACGCTCTCACAGTTAACTCACCATGGAAAACCTAAGGGTTCATTCATAAACCTGGTGAAACCTAATGTCTGCCTCACTTGGCAGCTAACGGTTAAAAGGCTTGGGTAGGGCTTGGGTGAAGACCAATGGCAGAGTGTTTACCTAGCATAAAATAAATGAGATTCAGTCCCAAGCATTGAAAACAAAGTAACAGCAAAATGCCTGTGCACACTCCATTCCCAGGTATTTCAGTGTTCTTCCTTTCATTTTAACTATACAAATTTCCCCTGTAAATGCTCCTAATGGACATGTGGATGTGGATCAGTGGTTTCACATTTTTTCCATCAAAAAAGGAAAGCATTTCATATGTCACTCAGGACACATGTAAACAGAAGCTGTGGACTGCTTGACTGGAAGGAGATTCTTAGGTAACACAGTTGCCTATAAGGTGCCCATGTCCCAGTAAATAATCCCAATAAAGTCACTGATTTCAGCAAGCTGGAATATTTTTTGATCCTTTATTGGCCCCTCAATCTGGGGTGAAAAGAAATAAACTCCCTAGGAGAAAACACATAACAACCACGATAACTTAAGTGACAGTTAAGGAACTAAGGTACTTGTGGTAGCCCAGCCACACGTCTGAGCATCCTAAGGCTAGGAGAAAGATATAGCCAGTACACTTGGAGTATACTCTAGGGAAAAAGAGAATAAGACACAAGTAAGAAAAAGAGAATAAATAAATCCAGGATCCACAAACATTACCTCCTCTCTTCCCTCTGCAATTGTTCTCCTGGAGGTTTGAAGAAGCCCCTTTCTTTCAGGAACCCCCAAATGGTACAACACCTAATTGATAACCCACAAGTTCCATATTAACTGCCAAGGGATAGAAATTAAGCTGTTTTTTCCTTCCCTTATTTCATGATTCTGATCAAAGATGTCAGAGATGCTCAGCACACTTTTGTGGAATTTACAGAACTGACTCCCATACCATCATCCTGAGAAAACCCAGACTGCAGCCTTCCATAGTCACCCTCCAAGACCACTGTAGACAGCTGACTTGCCTTTCAATCTGCCACAGTTCGTTGCTCATTATACCTGATAGATTTTTGCAGTTTAATGGTGATTTCCCAGGGATAGGGAATACAGAACAAGAGTAATAATTATGTCTGTTAATGCACACAACACAGGTTTTAATCTGTTTGATTTGTTGTTTGAGACATGGTACTGTTAGGTAACACAGGCTAGTCTTGAACTCATAATTCACCTGCCTCAGGGCCGTTACAAATGTGCCAACAAGCCTTTTATCCATTCAAGTCATGGGTTTTTACTACAGATCTTCTAGACCAACAGATCTCAACCTGTGTGTCTTGACCTCTTTGGCAAACCACTATCTCCAGCAATATGTATGTCACAATTTATAACAGTTGCAAAATTACAATTATGAAGTAGCAATGAAAATAACTTTGTGGTTGGGGTCACCACAACATGAGGAACTGAATTAAAGGGTCGCAGCATTAGGAAGGTTGAGAACCACTGCTCGAGACTTGATCCTTCTTCCTTCATTTTGTTATTATGCTCTCTTGCCCTCTTCATGTGTATTCCTCAAGAGGCATCCCCCTGTATGGCCATAGTTCCCATTTAAACTCCATCTGATGGCTTTTAAAAAACCCACTATAACCACACTTGATTAGGTATTCAGAATTCAGGCTTTAAACCTTCAAATCTCCAGAAGCCAGCTTTTCTTTTAAGCATTTGACTGAGAAAAAAAACAAAACAAAACAAAAAACTAGACTTTTGTCTTCCTTGGCTTTAGGCTACAGATGTGAGATGTCTAGTTTCTTCTGCATTTAAAAAAATAAATTTATTTATTTAATGTCCCAGCCACAGTTTCACCTCCCTCTTCTCCTTCCAGCCACTCCCTCACCCTGTTCCCACCACCACCAGTCCATTTCTGCTCCATTTCTGTTTAGGAAAAAGCAGGTATCCCATGAGTACTAACAAAACATTCCTTATCAAGTTGCAGTAGGACTAAACCCAGGACAGCTTGCTGTATGAGGTTTGCATCCTGCCAAGGCTGCTTGTTGGTTTCCGGGCCACCCAGATTCCCGAGATAATCACACAGAAACTATATTATTTAAATCATTGCTTGGCCAGTCACTTAAGTATATTGCTAACTAGCTCTTACATCTAGAATTAACATATTTCCATTATTTTATTTTTTATCATGAGGCTTGTGCCCTACCAGCAAGGTTCCAGCTGGTGGCTTCTGTCTTTCTCCTCTGGCAGCTCCATGGTGTCTCTGAACTCCACCTTCCTTTTCCCAGCATTCAGTTTAGTTTTCCTGCCTAGTTCTACTCTTTTGCCCTATCAAAGCCCAAGACAGTTTCTTTATTAGCCAATGGTGTTCACAGCATACAGAGAAGAATCCCACATCAATAGCTAAAACAATCCTGTTCAATAAAAGAACTTCCAAATGTATCACCATCCCTAATTTCAAGTTCAGCTACAGAGTTATAATGATAAATACCAAATAATATTGCCTTAGAAACATTCTATATCATGGAATAGAATCAAAGACCAATGTATAAAATCACTCACCTATGGATACCTGGTTTTTGACAAAGAAGCCAAAAGTATAGAATGGAAAAAAAGAAAGCATCTTAAACAAATGGTGCTGGTCTAATTGGATATCAGCATGTAAAATAATGAAAATAGATCCATATCTATCACCCTGCACAAAATTCAAGTCCAACTGGATCTAGTAACTCAACATAAATCCAGACATACTGAACCTGAGAGAAGAGAAAGTGGGAAATAATCTTGAAGCAATGGCATAGGAGACAACTTCTTGATCAGAACACCAATAGCACAGGGACCCAAATGGACAATTAATAAATGGGACCTCATGAAATTGAAGTTTCTCTAAGGCAAAGGACACTGTCAATAGGACAAACGAGCAGCCTAAAGAATAGGAAAAGATCTTCATCAACCCCACATATAATGGAGGGCTGTTTTCCAAAATATATAAAGAACTTAAGAAACTAGATATCAGCAAACAAAATGATCCAATTAAAAAATTCGGTACAGATCTAAACAGAAAATCCTCAATGGAAGAATCTCAGATAGCTGGGAAACACTTAAGGAAATGTTCAGCATCCTTGGCCATCAAGGAAATGTAAATCAAAACAACTCTGAGACTCCATCTTACACCTGTGAGAAAGGTTAAGATCAAAAAGACAAGTGACAGCCCATGCTGGAGGGGATGTGGAGTAAGGGGAACACTCCTCCATTGTTGGGGGAAGTGCAAATTTGTACAGGTATTTTGGAAGTCAGTGTAGAAGGTTTCTTAAAAAAACTGGGAATCAACCTACCACAAAAGCCAGCTATACTGCTCTGGGGCATATACCCAAAGGATGCTCAATCACACCACAAGGACACATGCTCAGCTATGTTCATAGCAGCTTTATTTATAATAGCCAGAACGTGGAAACAACCTAGATGTCCCTCAACCGAGGAATGGATAAAGAAAATGTGCTACATTTATACAATGGAATATTATGCAACTGTTAAAAACAAGCACACTAGGAAATTTGAAAGCAAATAGATATAACTAGAAAAAAATCATTCTGAGTGAGGTAATCAAGATCGAGAAAGACACACATGGTGTGTAGTCACTCATAAGTGGATATTAGTTGTAAATTAAAAGATAACTATAGTACAATCCACAGACCTAGAGAGTCTGGGTAACAAGGAGGATTCATAGGGGGGACACTCAGATCTCTTTGGGAAGGGGAAATAGAAGAGATTTTTGTGAGTGGACTGAGGGCAGGAGGGGATGGGAACATGAGCGACCAGGTTGGGAGGAGAAAGGAGGGGGAAGAAGAAGGGGAGAGTGCTGAGGGGAACTGCTGGGGAGATATTTTGAGGTTGGGTAGAAGCTTGGTGCAGGGGAATCTCCCGAGAGTCTATGAGGAGGACCCAAGCTTAGACTCCTAGCAACAACAGTATATAAGTAGCCTGAACTGGCTGGCCAGTCTCCGGTGACCAAATTGCTGCTTAGCCCAGTTGTCATCAGAGAAGTGCCATCCAGCAACTGTTGGAGGAAGATTCAGAGAACCACAGCCAAACATTAGGCAGAGTTCAGGAATCCTGCAGGGAAGGGGAAGAAAGGAGTGTGAGGGACAGAAGAGTCAAGGACATCATGGAAAGGCTCACACAATCAACTAACCTAGGCTCATAGGGGCTTGCAGGATTGATTGACAACCAGGAAACCTGCTTGACACTGACCTAGGGACTCTGCATATATGTTATGTAGCTTGGTCATCTTGTGGGACTGTTAACAGTGGCAACAGGGGATGTCTCCAACTCTTTTGTTGAATTTTGGAGTCCTACTCCTCATACTGGATCGCCTTGCCCAGCCTTAATACATGGGGAGGGGTTTAGTCTTACTGCAGCTTGATACGCCATGTTTTATGGCATACTTATGTATCCAATGATACTTGTGGAGATACTTATGGGAGACTTTCCCTTTCCTGGATCAACACAGAGGAGTAGGGGACTGAGGGGTGAAGTGGGGAGAGGGGCTGGGAGGGGAGGATGGGGGAGGCTGCGGCAACAATGTAAAAGAAATAGATGAATGAAATCTATACATTGGTTACCTTAATTTGCAGCATATTATATATGTGATTCAACTCTTGTCATATATATTATATATATTATATGTAGCAACACTACACAATCTTGTTCATTTCAGTCATCTATTTGTTCATCTTCTGTACACTCAGACCTACATATCTACATCTCTGCATTTTTAGAAAAAAAATACTACATAAAAAATGCTACAAAAAGAACTTAAACTCACTTTTTCTGATCAATTCAATCTTGTGATCTCTGAGTGCATAGAGAACCAGTGAGCTTGCATAGAGTTAAGAAGAAAGGGAACAATCAAACCGTAACAGAGCTCCCATTTTCCCACAGTGCTGGAAAGCATGGAACGTTTCTTCCCGTAGAATTCTGATTTATTTTCAGCCTTGTCCAGGAACTACTGGGAGCTAAAGTAGCACATTGCTCACGGACTTGGCCCTCAGTGAAGAGCAATCACTGGCCTGTTTCATTTCTCACCAATCACCCTTCCATGTCTCAGGGAAAGAAATCACAATTCATCCTGTCCCTGGCTCTTCCAGGCAGAAATGAAGCAGTGCTTCCTCTGTTTCTCTCAGCTCGGCACGAAATCAGTGTCTGCGAACGCACACGCCAGAAAAGTGTCACGGCGCGTAAAGTTGAAAGTAGAAGTAGGGTGAGTTTAGGCAGGTCTCCCTGCTGCCTCTGCAAGATAGGAGAAAACAACGACTTTGAAAAGCAGCACAGAAGTCCACTCTCACGGACATGATTCTTGAACCCCCCCCTCCACCACCAAAAAAATTGAATGCAACATGTATACGGTACTCTAGCTCAATTTAGAATCAGGGAGAAAACGAAGCTGTAGTGACTGCAGGTACTGCTGCTGACTGTGCCCTTGCTTCTACACATAGAACAGCTTAGCTGAGAACTGATCCTCATTGTTTTGGAAATTTATATTCACCTACTGCAGAGGCTAAAGGGATGAGGGCATGATTGTGTGCATGCGCGTGCAGTGTGTGTGTGTGTGTGTGTGTGTGTGTGTGCGCGCGCGCGCGCGCGCGTGTGAGAGAGAGAGAGAGAGAGAGAGAGGGAGGAAGGGAGGGAAGGAGGAAGGGAGGGAGGGAGGGAGGGAAGGAGGATGGACAAAGAGAGAGAGAGAGATTAAAGGGGGAAGCAGAAAAGAAGAAAGTAATTCCAACAATCAGGAATCAGAGACAAGAGACTCTCAAAGTTACTCTAAGCTGAAAACAGAGTATGAGGCCAGCTTAAGCTACATGAGACTCTGCCTTCGGGGGAGGGGTGACGAATAGCGGAGAAGCAGGAGGAGTGAGTGTGCTGAGAAGAGCTACATGTACTTCCATAGGGCTCCAGACCTTTTCTCTTCATGTGGCACATGGCATCACCTAGGGCTGGCCTAGGGTCTTAACATCTCAGGTCCGACACAGACACCCTGAATCCAGATTGGTGTTTTCAAAGGTTCCAGGCTAGGGTGGGTGTGAAGCAGGTCGGGCACTCTCTATGGAGCTAGAGGCACCTTTGCAGATGGCTTCATGGTTTCTCTGGACCATGAGTCATGGGTTAGTACTATAGACTCCTTTATCACACGTGCATTACCCATGATTTTAGAGGCGCAGGGCCAATCTTTGTACAAAAATAAAAAAAGAGAAATAGCTGAAATAAGCATGTGTACATTTTAAAAATTATTTATCTTTTAGTGGCTTGATGACATCTCACCCAACTTGCAGAAGGGTTAAACATCCTTTTGTCCAGTGCATCCATGCTGTCCACAGTACTGCACACTGCCCTCTCAGTAAGATGCTTGGTAGACAACTGTCACACCATCACAAAGCGCGGTTCATATACCGGTAATTTTACTTTATAGTGGATTCAAGGTATCGATGCTGGCAGCTTCGACAGGCCAAGAAAAGCCAAAGTTGCTTCCTTTGAATGAATGGGTTAATCTCTCTCTCTCTCTCTCTCTCTCTCTCTCTCTCTCTCTCTCTCTGTGTGTGTGTGTGTGTGTGTGTGTGTGTGTGTGTGTGTGTGTTGTATGTGCTTACCTATATGTGGTTCTGTCCTGTACATATTTCTTGGTAACTGAATCTATCCCTAGAGAAAAGCCAACTATTGAACTGAAGTGGAACCTTTGCTAAACACTTAATGCTTTGATGGTTAAATTCTAATACTTGAACAGCTTTGCCCAGCTCGGCTTATGAGATGATGTTGGCTAAGGCAGAAGGCAGCCAACAGTGCATCACAAAATTAGGAAATTTTCATAAATAGAGTTGTCATATACAGGTGTCACAAAGTTACATAGATTTTTTTCTAGTAACAAACTTAGTAGATGTTGAAATGAGTTCCTACATACTAAAACAGTGTGGCCTGAGAGAAATCCCCAAAAGTAAACTAGTTTCAAGAAGACGATAAACACCGTGTATAGTTACACAAATACTTTGTTGGCTTTGAATCCAGTGACCTGTCACTGGAGCGTGTAAAAAACAAACATGCGCAGCAGTGTTGATGACTCAAAGGGAATCTTTACCACAGCATCATTTGTGGTATGGTGCATACTTACCCTCAGTCACTTACAACTTAGAGTGCTTTAGTCAGATTCAACACTCCTTATTTCTGTATAAACATTTACATATTCATGAATGTATCGTGTGTGTGTGTGTGTGTGTGTGTGTGTGTGTGTGTGTGTGTGTGTGTGTGTGTGTGATGTGGGGATCATCTTCAGGCACACGAATGAAAGAGAGGATTGAGACCAACCTCCAGACCCCTTCATCATTCAAGCAAGCTGAACCAAGCTTTTCTTTTGGCCCTGTTTTCTATGATGTCTGAATGTGTTCTTCACTTTCCAGTCCTTGATTAAGCACTTACCGTGCATATTAAGAACCCTCCCAGAGCTACTCTAGGAAGCTCTGAGAGACACACAAATGAGTATGATCAGGTCCCTGCCTTGTGGAGTCTGACGGCAGGTGCAGGGATTAATAGAAACACAGCGCTTGCCAGATTTGAAGGTCAAATCTTTTCTGTTATTAATCTGGCTTACATCCCAACTAAGTATGAATTGCTTTATCTTAGCTGATCTACTGTCCTAGAGGGAAAACACTGAATCTAGCACAACTGAGAGGTATAATAAATACTATACATGTCTTAGCTAAGCTTTTATGTTTCAGTTTTGTTGTTGGTCTTTGGAGACATGGTCTCCTCATAAGACTTTGAATTTACTATGTAGCCCAACTGCAAACTAGCCTCAAACTCATGATCCTCCTGATTCTGCACTTAAGTACTGCTTAAGTACTGCTGTCTTGCACCGCTAGTCCTTACTCTGGAATATTACTTTAAAATTTTATGTAGGTTGATAGGTATGTCTTTATCTATTGAGTGTCTGTATGTGATGCTGGGAACTGAACACACAACCCTGGCAATGTCAGGCAAATGCTCTACCACTGAGCTATACTGTGGACTCTCTCTAAAGTATCCCTACAGCAGATACTTTTGTGGTGTAAATGTTGATGTGGGAGTCTTCAGATGCTGGAACACAATCCACTCACGTTAGTCATAGGCCTTTGCACTGACAGTTTCTGTCACATGGAATACCAGTGCTTTGGGTTTTCGAATTGTTGGCTCCTTCTCAAAACTCGAAACCCTTTTCTAATACTATAAAAGTAGAAACCTCAGTAACAATAAGATGTTCGTCTACCAGTCAGTATAACTAATAGGCACACAGTAATCTAATCAACATTAACAGGAAAATGCAAATCAAAACTACTCAGAGATTCCATCTCACCCCAGTAGGCATGGCCTCTATCAAGAAAACAAATTACATCACATATTGGCGAGGTTGTGAGGAAAGGGAAATCATGCATGGTTAGTGAGATGATGAATGTGTACACTGTGGAAATCTGTGGAGTTTGTTCCAAAGCTAAAAATAGATCGGCCATATGACCCAGCTGTATTTACCTAAAGGACTCTATATTCTATGACCAAGATATTTGCATATATATGCTCATTGTTCTTCTGTTCACTTTAGCTATGAAATGGAAGCAGCTTAGATATCTAACTAATGAATGGATAGTGAAAATGTGGTATGTTTACACAATAGAATTACACTTCATACCAAAGAAAAATGAAACTATGAAATTCACAAGAAAATGAACAGAGCTGGAAAAGTTATACTGAATGATGGAACCTGGGCCCACATATTCTGATTTTATGTGGGTCGCTGTTTCTAATTCATTATGCTTTTAACTTGGTACATGTAAAGATATCAGAAAGCCATAAAGAAGCCACACAGGGTTAGAGGAAGAGGCCTGAGTGGAGTGAGAGAGAAGACGTCATTCAAAATTAAGACAGAGGGCAGGAGTTCTGAGGTGGTTCAGTTTAAATGGAACAGGGGACACAAGATAGAGGAGAGGAGAAATTTGGAAGGGGTGTTAGCCAAAAATAGGAATAGAAGGAGACACATGGAAATCCATCACCTTATAGACTTGGTTTTGAAAGTTTGGAAAGAGGCACCCTACACAGTGAATAAAGCCAATCCCAGAAGCCATGGGAAATCAAAGGAAAATCGCAGTACCTCCCTCTGCTTCATTTGTTAATCAGGAAGACCCCTAAACAACATAGGCTATTGCCACTGTTCTTAGTTGCCTACCAGAACTAAATGGTTAAGATCTTTTGCTGACGACATCACAGCTTGGTCACAGAACAGAGGGAAATGAAGCCGGAACTGAACAGGAGGCTCTCTCTGTGGGATAATATACATGATGTCTGAAGGTGCTCTGCAGGCGATGGGGGAAGAAAATTCATCAGTGCTTTGACCCAAACTGTGGACCTTGCATGGTACACTATCAACCAGCTAGGCAAAATGTGCCTACTGGAGTAAGATTGGTGTGCCTCTACTGGGTCTAAGCAACTGATCTCTGGTGGGATTTAAGGACTATTCATTCCATACGAGAGAATTCATGTCAGTTACTATGTACAAAGTTAGTCAAAAGTCCATGGCTAGGGATGGGGAATTCATAGGCACTGAGGGCTCAGAGAGCATTCTATTGTTATTTCAATAAATTCACATGGTATGAAACTGCCTTCTACTTATGTTTATATTCCTTGCCTAATGCTATTCTCAGCCTCTATCAGATTATCTTCTTTACAGTAAAGGGCAGTGAATGCAGTAACTTGTGGCTGCTTAAAATGCTGAGAATAAATGACTGTTGGGTGCTCAGCACTAAAAGAGGATTTATACTCTGGCCTCTAATGTTCAGGGAGCATCACACAAGAAGGGATAGGAAGAATGTAGGCGCTTATAATGTGGAGGAGGACTGCAAAATGCTGTCTGAAGGGATAGGAAGAATGTAGGCGCTTATAATGTGGAGGAGGGATGCAAAATGCTGTCTTCTGGACTTGTCAGGAACATTGCAATAAGAACATCACAGCAGTTTTGTCTACAGTGGGGCTTGAACAACACCAGGCCTGTCAGAAGTCAGTCATGGATGGGGAGGGACTCCCTGGGTGCTACTGTCTCTCAGGAACTACTGGCTATTGGTGAAAGCCTAGGAGGGGGAATCATCATTGTCTTCAGTGTTCACCTACTGGTATGCTTACTATACTCTAACGGATAGTTCCATATCCGCTGTCACATGGATGGCCCTCGTTAAGCTCAGAGTGTCACAAATCAACATGAAAAGACATGAAAGTGTGAAGGAACCTGAAGGGAGTGGGGGGGCTGGTGGGGGTGTGAGGGAGAATTAAGATAAGAGTGAGTAACCAGAACACATTTATATACATGTTGGAAATGGTCAAAGAATAATTCTCAAAAATTGAGACGATACTCATGGGGATCACTTCAGGAATATGTTCTATAAGTTTTATTTGTTCCCTTATTGTTATTTACTTTATTGAATATAATTTTTTTCATATCATGCAGTCTGATTTTGGTTTGCTCTCCCCCAACTCCTCCTAGATTTATCTAAATATCACTTGTTTGCTCATCCATTTCACATGCTATTGTTCATCTACTGCATGTCCGCTACCTCCCTACTGCCTCAAGAGTACAGTGATTACCAAAATAGATGACTCCGTATGTTTCGAGGCTTATCAATAGGCTGATGGGCAACTGCCAATAACATTGAAAAGAAGTAATTCAATATCTAGCAATAATTCATCTTAAACATGATTCCTCATGTCGGAGAGAGAAAACTGGTTGAAAAGACAATAATGGTACTAGTCACTGTATTTGTCTAAAAATATGCATGGAGAGTTTTACATGTTCTTCATGTGTTTTAAATTATCCAGTCTTTTCAAACATGGTGTAAAAGACATGTTTCATCTGCTATCCCTTTACAGGTAAGAAAATGATAGCACAAAAAGGTCATACCTTAGATTGATGGTAATTAAGGCTAGACTGAGCCTGGCTGGTTCATACCCAGAGTTTATGCCACCACACCCTGTCATACTTTCACCTAGCAGCTGTGAGAGCTGGCATCCCTAATCAGGATGCCTATGAGATCAGTATAACTAGCCTTGCTGCATACAGCAAAAGCCTCCGTGTCACCAGCAGGGTGAACTTGCCAGCCTACTTTGCTGTGTCTGGTGTCAGCTGCAGCTAGATTTCATCAGAGAAATGCTTTATTTCCACTGAGGTACTGTTAGTATTCAGTGAGATAGTCAGATCTTAAGTTAATAATTCACTGAGTTTCATGAACGCATATATTCATGGACAGCCCAGAGATCATTGCTAATCCTCAAAGCAAGGTGTCTCTTTTATCTGTTTGTGGTCCATTGCACATATTTTCCTTGGTCTGACACATATTTCTGCAGCAGTTTAAATAACGAGTGATGGTTTTGACTTCCCATAAATGTCTCACTTGTCGGGGCTAACAAACAATTACTTTTGAAAGTAGTATCAATCATATTTTCAACAAGGAGGATGCGATTCTGGACTTCTCTGCCCTCTCTTTATCTATGCGATCCATCTCAACGTGTCAGTCATGCTCCCTCTTCACTAAATACACCTGGCTCTACAAACATCACCAGTTATCACAGTGCCCCAGAAGAGGAACCAGCTCATTTGCCTGGCTGTCTGTGATTTGTAATGTCAAGTATCACTGCTCACAACCCACTAAACAAATGCAGCAGGTCTATTTGTCTAATCACCAAAAAACATGACCCATCAGCGCTGGTGCTAAGCATGTGAATAAGACTTGCTATCTCCATACTGATTTCCTCAGGAGGTCCCTAACTTGATGGACATGAAGGTGATAAATCAGAATGCACACAAGACCCTTGTTTTTCTAGGAATATAAATCCTCTGAGAATCTTCCTAAAACATAGATTCTTGTTTCTTAGGTTTCAGCTGAGCCTGACGCATTTTAAGGATCCTTGGAGATGCTGCTAATGCTGCTCAAGAAAGAACCGAAGCTGATGCAGGGGGATAGGAGGAAAAACTCAAATTTGGATTAAATAAACATGTATAAGTACTTTTTCTCATTGACATGACCAAATGTCTTACAAGGAGTAATTGAAGGGAGAAAGGAATTATTCTGACAGACGGGTCTAAAATACAAGCCATCATGACAAGGCACAGAGACAGAAATGGTATGGGAGAGGGAAAAGGGGGTTGCTCGCTCAAATCAGTGAAGATCAAGAACCAGACAGAGAGGAAACTGAAGGTACTCATCTGGCTTTCTCTTTCCTTTTAGCCACTCCAGTGTTTAGGCCCATAGGTTGGTGCCATCCACCTCAAGTCTCTTTGGAACCACGCTTACAGAAACTAAGGCCCAAGGCATTTCTTAAGAGTAAAGTTGACAACATAAATTAACCTTCACAGGCCCCGCCCCCAAGGAATTAGATAGCAAATGGGATGTCAAGTCAGAAACTCTGGGTTACTGACATAAATAGATGACTTGTTTGCCACAAGTCTTAGCATAGTGCCGATAGGAACTGTCACAGTCCAAGTGCACACCTTGAGGTTTCCTAAATGGATTGGCTCTTAGAAACTCTTCTCAGAACATCTGATGGATGCATGCACCTGTAGCAGGTGATAGGTACTCAGAAGTCAATTCCGTCCTAAACTTCTGTAGCTCCAAAGGCTCTTCCTCCTTGATCTCATTATCTTTCCAAGCAAAGCAAAACAAAATAAACAAGCAACCAAAAATCAAGAGTGGGGGGTAGCTCAATGATGAACGGTTGTCTAGCATAAGAAAACAAAACTTTCCCTTTTGTATTTCTTTGCTTTGCTTTGCCTCTGTCCTCCTGAAACAAGTCACACAAACTTTCAAATCAAGAGGACTGAGCTTGAAAGCGCTTGCCAGTGTGTTGACTGCGACAGGTAGCTCTGGGTGGAAAGAAAGCCTTGAAAGGTACCATCCATACATACATATTCATTACTTGTCTGTGCCAGAGCAGGGACTGTTCACCCTTCCTTGTCTACCTGGGAAAGCTTCCTTGTGTCTAACTTCTCTGTTTTGCCCTTCCCCCACTTTATCTTTTGCTTGGGATATGATATCTGACAGCTCAGTCTTACAGTTTTTTTTTTCTTCCAGACTGTCAAACTGCTCTATTCCACCAAGGTATTTAAAACAGAAACAGACTTTAAAACTCAACACTTCTAGGAAGCCTGAGTCACTGTGAACAACACAAGTGATTGGTTTTATTTTTTCCTGATGTGGACTGTCCTCCCCCAGGTAACCTGGCCTTGCATCATATTATGACATTCTGCTTTAGCTATTCTTACAGAGACAAAGCTTTTCAAAGTCTCATTCACTGAAAAGATATAATAAGGAGAAAACACTGATAACTATTCAGTAAATTCACATTATATCTAATGTTTATGGTTCTATGTAATCACGAATGAGCCTTACTGTAGTTCATAGACTAGTCAGTAAAATTACAACCTCACATCCTGTCCCGTGTGAGTGTCCAACCAGGAAGAGATGCTGTGGACTAGCCAAGGGGCCTTTTCAGCATGTGCTTCTCTTCTTAGCTCTTCATGGGGGCACTTAGAGATGACTGGGCACTTCTATCATTTCATTAAGTCCTTTGAGCAGGAAAGAGTACCCACATTTTAGAGGGAAGGAGATCGAGAGCTGGCGCTGCTATAAAGATGTATATCTCTTAGATGCATCATCGAGCTGGCAAGTACCAGGAGTCCGATTTGCTACTGTGACCTTTTTTAATAATGTAGCATTGACCGGCACCTTTCTAGCATGCAAATGAATTTTATATTAATTGCATATAAAATGGCTGTGGCTATGGCTTTCCACAGCCTACAAAGCAAGGGCGATGACACTCTTACCATAACATTGATATATCAAAGCTAGCATTCTGACAGATTGGAGCCATACACATTTAATTAAGGCGCAAACTATACTTTGGAAGAGCAGGTCCAACTCTATACCATAAGTTTCTGAAGATATCATAATAATCAGTAACATTCTGAGACACTTTGTATTATCAGTCACTGTGTTAGGGGCAAGACTCCAGACATTTCTGAAAAGCTCATTTGGTTTTACTCAGCACATTCTTAAAGCAGATACCACAGCAAAGCATTGTGTATAGCGTTAAAGCAGCCAAGCACTAATTTTATACACCCAAACAGCTTAACTTCGTTTTTAAAAAACACTAAAGGCTATTTTAACATCTTCAATTTTCCACATGAGCAAAGATGCTTACATAATCATTAGCTGCAATAATCAAGTAGAAATCATATTAATGAATTTTGGTGGAAAATTACAAACTATTTTGCATGCAGTGAGTTTAAAAAGAAATGCGTCTCTTGGAGCTCTAAGAAGTGTCAGTTGTTCCTCATGTCTTTGCTGTAGGGAGATAATGAAACAGGGCCTCAGATGCACTAAGGAAGCATGGGAGGGACCTGCCCATCTCCAGGAGAGTGGGTTGAAACAAAGTCATCGGTGTATTAGAAAATCGAGATATAATTAGATAAGAAATCATAGACAAAACAACTGTCTGGCAATGAGAACAAGATTTTTTTCTCATTATAACAGGATTTTTTAGACCACCTTCTAAAACATACTGGGAAATACAAGTGTTTTATATTAAGTAAATAATTTTATAGAGAAAAGAAATCCAGGGAAGTTTAGAGAAGGCCTGTTAGTAGGTAGCTGTGGGACTTAGGAGGAAATCCTATGCGATTGCTGCTGTGGCATGAATTGCGCCATAAAAGCTTATGTATTGACAATATTACTTCCCAACACATGTTCATATAGTGAAGTGATGCCTCTGAGAGCTAATTAGGATTAGAAGAAGTCTTAAAAGGACAGTCTCACGATGGTATTATAAGAAGAGGGGAGGGACCCATAGTGCAGGCTCCTCCATCTTGCCATGTGATAGCCCATGTTCCATTATTGAGCACAAAAAGAAGGCTGCCTTTCAGGGCTACTGTCATGCCATTCGGCATTCCTGCTTCTACCAAATAAACCAACGTGAGGAAGCCAAACAAACCCCCATTCTTTGAACCCTATTTCATTCTACAAACCAGAAAGGGGGACTAAAACAATTCAGTGTTCGTTTCTGGGGTCCACTAAAGCAGATCCAGGCCTCTGAGGACAGGCATTGTCCATGTGGGCCTCTTGCTGGGCTCTAATGAAGTTGGCAGGTGTTTGGGAAATCAGAGTCACTCTGAGTGGCACGGAATCAGAATTACTACATCTTACAAAGCCAGGGGAGCTGAAGAGAAGATAGGGCATCGATATTAAACATCTATTGGTGGGAATCTGTTAACTATAGGTCAGGGACAGCAGATGTAAACTATGTGAACTGAGGAGAAGAGGACAAAGTAAAACGAACTCAACCCTCCTTAGCTTTAACTTCAGTCATTCACCTGACCTGTAGAAAATGAGGTGACTTCACCAGGGACCTGCCCGCGAGCCAGGCAGAAGCAGGTGATCCACTCAGAGCTGGTGGACTATAGTTTATGGAGCCACCCTGTCTTCACTAAGGTACCTTGCTACAGGCATTACCATTCACCAATAAAAAGTGGGCTTCTAGAATTTGGCATATCGATATCTTTTCCTCAAGATTTTCTGCTCAGACATCCTGTCTCCTTGCAAAGTATATATGACCCCATTGAGAACAGAGGATGGGAGTTCAATTGAAAGTTAATTAAAGAATCTAATTACAATTAGACTGCCCATGAGTTCAAGGGCATTTTTATTATGACTTACTAAACTGAACTGAATCCATTTGTTTAACTCTAGGTGAGGCGTTTGCTAAACAGGGACGGTGGTAGAGTTTTCACACAACTCACCATTCTGTCAAGGCACTTTCAGTGCCAGCTTTTATGACACTTCCTTCCTTTCAAACTTATAGTTTTTAAAATCCTGGTCTCAAAAATGAACCTAGAGATCCATTCCAACCATCTTTATCATTCACCACAGAGAAACCCAGGGCATTCATGAATTCAACTGGAAATATTCCACAAACCCAGACAACAGTGTCTACCATGGAAAAAGCTGTATTTGTTCCTCATGAAGGAATCAATAGGTCAGCAAACAACAGGGTCAGCTGTGCTCTCATTTTGGGAGAGATTTAGAGACAGCTGTGAAAATACTATATGACCCACTCTTGTTGCAAATACTTTTCAGTAGGAAACAATGAGTTCAATGCTAACATTCACTCACCCATTATAAAAACAGAATCGCCAGTGTTTCTGAATGGGTGATTAAATAGCCAATGAAAATGGCGAGAAGGCAGGGTTCCTGCAACTTTCAGGGGCACATCACTTGCCAGGGGATCTCATATGTTGGGGTCAGTACATTTGTGTAAGAGTCAAAACTCTACATTACTAATGAACTCCCAGGATATGCAGAGGACACCCACACAGGGCCACACTCTAAGTGGTAAAACAGGGCACATGCTCGGCAGTGGCCACTAGAAGCTCATTTCTTTGGTCACAGTGTCAGGTTTCAGATCCTCTATAGTCATATGTGAGCAGTGGCTGCCAGGCTGAACTACATAGACAAAGGAGATTTACAGCAGTGTAAAAGGTTTGTCGGATAGAACTGTTTGGAATGTTGGAACAATGGTCTCAGATAACACTGCAACTCTCTTTGATTTTGGTTTCTTTATATTTTTGCCCTGTTACTTTCTCTCCATTTCCCTCACCATATCATGTCCATGTCCATCAAAACAGTATGCCTTTCTTTCTTTTCTCTTTTTCCTTCCTTCTTTCCCTCCCTCCCTCCCTCTCTCCCTCCCTCATTCCTTCCTTCCTTTCTTGTGCCATCAAGAGATTTCAATTGCATATCACTGCATCCACATCTGCCAAGTTTTACCTCTTACCTTTGCCCAGTGTCGGTTCTGCAGATCATCTGAACATTCCAAGTCAGAGTCAGGAAAGTTTAAACTGCCCTTTAAGGATTAGCCGTATGCCTTTTATTACTTATTCCTAGTTGGTTTATGCAGATTTGGTAAATTATAGATAGGAATTCATAGAAGGCAGGAAAAAATACGTTGAATTTGCTGCAGCTTTAAATATCCTTTGCAACTTCGTATACATAATACAGCAGTAATCCTTGATTTTAGTAACTAAAATAAAAAATGTCAGCATTTAGTTCTCAATATAAAGACTGAGGTATAAAGTCACTTCTGTCAGAAAACCAGATTGCTTTTTCTTTCTTGCCCATGTTCTCCCAGGCTAGTTTTGCATGAAAATGATTCTTTTCCAGTTTATATAGCCAGTCATCTTCACGGTAGTTGAAAATGCTACTCCTTGCTCAGCACTGGCGAAAGGGTAACACTATTTCTTGACAAGAAAGATATGCCTAAGTAGCAGGCATATTACAAAGTGTCTGAAGAAATTCAATGAAATCCAGTTCAGAAAAAGACAGCTGGTGAAAGTCTACATCAGATGCAACCCTTTTCTGGAAGGTCACATGATGTCATCAATTCAATCGTTCTACATTTTGAGTTTTAAAATCTAACTGAAGACAGGGAAAGTTTTTAAAAAGTTGAAGAGTCAAAATATGTAAATGCTACAAATAAAGGTTCCAGAATTGCACTGTATTGGGTGAAATTTTCGCCAAAAGGCACTGGTGACAGATACCTTCTATGTCAATCCTTCCATACTCGGCTAGAGCTGCCTTGAAGCACCTTTGAAATGAACCACCCCAGAATATCGTTGACTGGTTTCAAATGTTTGATAAACCATGTTCCCATGAGTTGGGATATTCAGATTTAAAACACCTTGCTTATTATGAATGGTAATTTGAAAACAAACAAGCAAAAAAACAAAACACAATGGCTCAGACTGCTCACTCTTCTATCTTTATGTTGCTAAGTACAAGTTCTAACAATTAAAATAAATCTGGAAGACACTCTGTGAACTGTGGGTTTGTTGAGGAAATAAACACTATCTTTGTCTCTAAGAGGAAATAAAGCAAGACTTGATAATTTTGAACAATAGGGAAAGGCAAGGAAACATAAAAAGATGAATAACTTCATTGTTTTTATAATTTAAGCAACACATGATATAAAAATAAAAACCTTGCCAGGTATGAAAGAAAATTTACAAATATGTGCTAACAATAAGACTATCTTGAATATCCTTGATGTGGTCTGATTACTTCAGAGTTTGACTTAATGTCTCCAGAAAAATAAACACAAGCTGGACTTTCTCAACTTGATCTAATTTATTGGGGAAAGTAACTTGTAAAATGTATAGTAAATATTTTCTTTAGTTTTATAAATAAAAATGTGTTTAAATGATATAGAAGCCCCTGCTGGATGGATTAATGATACCAGATGTTCCTGCTCTAGACCATGGTCCTTAGACATATCCTTTGGAGTGCTGTTTGTACCAATATTGGAAGAGGTTACCTTCAGAATTTTGAGTTGATGGCAAGGAACTAATTTGGGGGCTATAGCCACCTCCTGGGCTGCCACTCACCCAAACTTCATCCCAGCATTCAGTTCTAAAAACTTGGGGAAATGGACAAGGCACACATACAGCTCATGGAAGGCCAAAGCTGCTGATCACCCTCCACTATTAGTTTCCAGTCTCAAAGTGGATCCTATTCTGCTTTCTACCAATCCCCGGCTTTCAGAGTTACATTGGAAGCTCCTGGAGATTTTTTTTGTGATGAATTATTACTGGAGAAATTTTAGACGACAATGAATTCATGATAAGAAAAACAAAATCCGTTTTATAACAAAATCCAAATATAGGCCACAGTGACTTGTTGACGTGTTCCTCCTTGTTGTTTTTGTTTACACACACTGAGTTTTAAAATATTTAGGTCAAACTGTCATCTTCATGATCACAGTCTTCATGGATCACCTTTCATGTGTGCAGTCTCTGTCATGATAAAAGCATAAAACAGGCAATGCTATCATCTCTGCTTAACAGTGAAGGAAGCACAGAAGGAAAAATAATGGAACTGTATTTCTCTTATGCTGTAAAATCCCAAAATACAGGGCCTATTTGCTTATTCATCTCTCAACCTCCTGTTCTCCTACTGCAGAATCTGATCACATATTAGATAGTACAAGAATACAGACCTGTTTTTGAAATACAAGCTAGTTGTAAGAGGAAAACCATGTTTCTTGAATAGAAGATGGAATTATTGGTCTGTTCCCTCACTGTGGAACAAGTCATATTAGAGTCAAGCAGACAGTGTGACACACTGGCCCTACTGACAGTGTCAGATCATGTGACTGATTTGGCCAAAACAATGTGTACACAAGCAATAGTTAATGAGCATGATGCAGGGTTTAGTTGGTAGGGAGAATTCTGTACAACTTTCTGATTTCTTGACATTACTGTATAATGAAAAGCCTCAGACCCATGCTGGTTCAAAGACATGGGAGGCCTGAACTGAAAAATTCAAACCCAACTTAAGATTTGAGCCCACCATTACCCAGAATAATTCAGCATTATATGGCTACTATACCAAAGTGTAATATCTAAGAAAATGCCTATTATTATAAATTGTTGACTATGGGGGACTTTGTTACACAGTTTTATCACAGCCATGGCTGACTCATATGCCTTGGGGAAGCTGATTCATAGTTTTCTTTGATGTGGGATGTCCTTCTCTATATGTGTTGCCTTTATTGGTTGATGAATAAAGTTGTTTTAGTCCATTGCTTAGTAGTGTAAAGTTAGGTGGGAAATCTGAACAGAGAGAGAGAGACAGAGTGAGAGAGAGAGAGAGAGAGAGAGAGAAAGAGAGAGAGAGAAAGCAGGCAGAGTTGAGGGGACGCCATGTAGCCGCCGAAGGAGAAAGATGTAAGAACATGACCAGTAAGCCACAGCATCATGGCGATACATAGATTAACAGAATGGATTAATTTAATTGAATTAATTAATTAATGGGTTAATTTAAGATGTAAGAGCTAGCTAGGAATACTCCTGAGCCATTGGCCAAATAGTATTGTAATTAATATAGTATCTATGTGATTATTTGGGTCTGGGCGGCTGGGAAATGAAAGCATAGTCTTCGTTTACATTTCTTATTTAAACTTGTCAGTTTCCTTACTAAGGCAACAGTGTTTTTGTTGACAGGGTCAGAAGAGGAAAAGAGATATAGCTGACAGGTGAAATAATTTCACTGTTCTTTTGGTAAGAAGTTCTTCAGGATAATTTTAGATTAAAAATCTTATTTTTGCTTTATGTGAATGGTGTTTTGCCTAAATTTATACAAGTGCACAATGTGTGTGCAATGCCTTCAGAAGCAAGAAGACAGTCAGATGCCCTGGAACTGGAGTTAGAGGTGGTTTTGAACTGCCATGTTTGTGCTGGGAGATGAACCCTGGTCTTTTGTAAGAGTATCAAATGTTCATAACCACTGAGCCATATCCCCAGCAACAAGTTTTAGACATTTTAACTACAGAAATGGAAAACAGGATCTGTGTTTATACTTCAAACGGTGTCATGGGATGTGAGCAAAGTCATACAGGCAGTGTCTTTATTCTTTACTATTCATGATGACTGAATAGATGGCTTTATCGTGAGCCAACAGCAGTCTGAATAGACAGATGTGCAGGCTCTCACTGCTGTTCATAGAGACGTTACATCTTGGACATGTAAGTTAAGCCAGGTGCATGCTTTATGTTGTTCTTTGTAGCCACATATTTAAATGTAGAAAGACAAAGGTGAATTCATTTTAATAGTATTTTATTTAACCCAATATTTCCAAAATATTAATTAAACCTATCATTAGCACCCAAAGCTACTAATTACATATTGTTATTTTTTTTGTCAAATGAACACTAAAAATTCAGAGCACATTTTACATATATACACATTCAATATGGCCTGGTCAAGCTTCAGGGTTGGCTGTGATGATGTACTAGTTCAGTTTTTAAGTTGAAACAATGTGGCAAATTGTCTATCTCACATCATACCTTTCCTATGATTGCTGTGCTAAAATAATAATAATTGCCATTTAGATAAAATTCTGGAGGTCAAATATCCAAAACTAAAGTGTCCATAGGGTCAGTCTCTCTCTGAAGGCTTGTCCCACCTTCAGCTTCTGGATCTTCCATTGGCTTGTGGCAATACCACTCTAACCTGTCTCCATCACAATACCTCTACTTCTGTTGTGTTCAGCCTGCACCAGGTAGTCTACAAGACATTTGCCATTCCATTTTATTCTTCACTGAACAACACCAGGATGCTTTGCTTTGTTTTCTTCTCAATATTTAGTTATATTTGAAAAGAATCACATTTTCTAGAAAAGAAATCATACACAGGTTCTGGGATTTAGGACATGAACATTTTACTTAGGGTGTGGTTTGTCATCACATCTTCTACAGATGAAAATAACTTCAAGTGGAACCAGATAAACAGACCAAGTTCCATCTCTCAGAAACCAAGTTAGGTGGTTCACAACTACCTATAACTCCAGCTCCAGGAGAGCTAATATTTCTGGTTTCGTAGGGCACTTAAATTCATATGTGCATGCATGTGTGTGCACATGCACAAAGACACATACACAAGACACTAAAAATAATCTTTAAAAATCAGTAACTCAATAACAGTAGACTGTTCACAAATTGATACATAATTGGCTAAGCAATGCACAACAAATTCAATAAAAATTAAATACATGCTAAAAGAGTAAACAGGCTATTATATGTTACTATATATGCTTACCAGAAAGGTAGAAATTGCAAATTTTGAGTAAGAATGTTTAAAACAAGATTGATTTTATACTGTTACTGACATACTAGCTAAGGGAATTGTCTTAGAAAAGTACATATCCTCGAGAATCCCAGGATTCACTGACTCGGCAATTATACCCTATATGTGTGCTCACCAGGAAGTAGGGGTGGGATGCTAAAAGCAACAGCAAAGTACATGCTTTCTGTGGTTGCTGTGAGAACGCTATGCACTCAGTAGCTCAAAAGAGCAGCAGTTCTTCATCATAGCTCTGGGGCCTACTGATCAGAGCACAAAACTGAAAACTGAGCATATGACTTAAGATAGTTTGACACAAAAAAATACATGCAGTAAGAGTTTATATTAAATTAGTTGCTTATTAATTCTGATATGTAGCTATCAAGTGAGTAGAACAATCCTTTGCCTTTGACATAAATACAAATCCATTAGATCAGATGCATCTCCCATCACCCTTCCTCCTATTCCTCAGCTTTATTATTCTCATAGTTCCCAACACTCTCTTAATTAACTGTTCATGTCTACATTTGCCCAGTGTCAACCTCATCCTTGACAGTATAGAACAGTCATATGAACAAGGTCTTGCCTATCCTGGAAGATAGGGAATTTGGTTTTTAAATATAATATTCACACCACACAGTGATTGCTCATGTCTGTCTGTCTGTCTGGACTGGGACGTAATCAATACGAGGCCTGAGGCATGGAAAGCTCCCAGCGGCCTGCTCAGTTCTGTGAGGAAAGAGTGCTACCTGCAGTCAGATGAATGTTATCATAGGAAGAAACTTCCTGGATTGGCAAGAGCCCAAGACATATATATATATGTCTTGCCTCACAGCTCAACCACCATGCCTTTGGGTTCTTATGGCATCTGCTGGTTTTACTGGGACCACAGGGCAAGTGGACCACATGACAGTGATCTCTCTCAGTCAGTCTATGTCGCATTAAATTGCTACTTGATTCTTAAGAACATTCAGAACCATTTCAGTGCTCAACACTGTAGGAGATACTGACAATTAGGGTTTATTTTCTTGATAGTGAATGAACTATACTTTATATTCAGAATCTTTATTAAAATAGAACATGAATCATGAAAATGGCATGACTATTAGCCATAGAAAAACAATAAATACCACTGCTACTGGAAAAGCCCATGGCTCTCCAGTGTCTTGACCAGGCAGCTATGTGTGTGGCACGAGCAGAGAGACTGATGAATGTAAGGTAATTTGTCTCACATGCCACAGCTGGGGAGTGGCGCCGCTGAAAATAGACTCCTAACAGTTGACTTTTTAGCAGTGCCATTTCAGCTACTTAGACAAAAATGCTAATAAGCCTAGAGGTGTGACATTCCACAAAGCGAAGAATCTTTGTTCTAAGAATGCACTCTGCATTCACCCACCTCCAGATTCACACCCAGGGTCTTTGCTTTCAAACAGTGCCTGGAAACCAAGCATCTAATTGCAAACCTAAGGAAAGGGCTGGAAGAAGCCAAGCATTTGTGTCCTTCATTTATAATTTCCAGTGGCTTAGAACAGCCATTTCAGATTTCTGTAAACATGCTCACTCAAGCTGGTTACCACCATAGCTGGGAACTTTTCACAACTATTGAGCCAAAGCCGACTCACTGTCTTTCGACTGTAGTCCATGTTCACTGGCATTTCCTCACTTTGAATCCAATGTTCCTTATCTGTTTTGGAGTTCCATTCAGGAAGCTGTCACTTAGCCATGACATCTCTCTAGGCACCTCTATACTGTGTTTTCAGACAGGGGTTGGAGTTTCTAGTACTGACCTTGAGGGAAGAACAATTCTAAGCTTCCACCTTGAGAGAGGGAAGGAAGCACAAGAAAGGACAGGAGGTCAGAAAGAATTAGCTTTCTGAAGCCTTCCAGAGGTTTTCCATTCCAAGTCCATAGCGTGACACAGCACCACATTTCAAGGTACTGTTTTCTTTAGGTGGGAATATGAGTGGTCCACCATTATAGAACAGTCCAACAATTAGGTAAAAAAGTTGCCCATAACACTAAAATCATAGATTAAAAAATATTAATAAGCAAGCAGGGAGTACTACCTAACTTGATCTCTGTGATCTACATGGTAGAAGGAGAGAACAGACTTCTACAAGTTGTCTTCTGATTCCTGCAAGCCTTTTGTGGTACATGCATGCAAGAACATGCATGTAAGAGAATGCATGTGCATGCATGAACACACATACACAAATAAATAGATAGATAAATGTAAATTATAATATTGGAAAAATAACCAGGTGGGTTTTATTTATATGATTCTAAATTATAAAATTTAATAACTGTTTTTGAACATTTGGCTTTGTGAACTGGTACTATCAATAGCAGAAATACATACAGAAAAGTTTCTGGCTACTGATCTTCCACCTTCCAAGGGGCTCTAATTTGGGGGGAAGCAACCATCTTCTGGAAGAAAAAGATTAACTGCAAAAATGGCCCCAATTCTCCACTTTTCATATCATCCAGTAATTTCTTCATCGTAAATATCCGATTCTTTATATTGAGGGTAGGCTATTTTTCTACTCCAAAATAAAATGAACTAGAGACTTACATTGGCATGGAGAATGTGGTATAATTTATGGGGGACCTTTTGGGATGGAGTATATGCTTCAAGAGGCCTTGGTGTTCCTTCTGTTTTCTCCATTAGAGCATGACCAGGTTGGAGTAATTTTAAAGGGATGTAGGATGCTTGAAGAAGAGTGGAGGCAATTTTTGACCTGCTTAAAGTGAACAGACCCCAAAATGTTCCCCCAAGAGATCCCAGTTAAGAATCAGAAGAGCCATTTCCTCAAGCCGCAGTGGAGTAGACAGATACGTGAGCCTGACCTGATGCAGGGGCACTCATTAGCAGTACAAAATGTTGTAACTTATGTCCAGGAGTCTCGGGACAGCTGCTGCAGCTCATGAAGAACAGTAAGCTCCACCTCTACTTTTAAAAAGCTACTTTAACTTAAAACCTAGGCAGTGTTGTATGACACAAAAGAAGTTCCACGCAACCTAACTTTCTCAGTGAAAAAGCAACAACCGTCCGTGTGTCCAGGAGAACGGCCACTCACATTTCACCTAAGACTTGCACAAGTAAACCAACAGCCAACCACTTTCCTGATGGGTAATCTCTAAAAGGTGCCAGATGTTGGCAGCCACAGCCATTCCGGGTATTGAACATAATTGATCTTCCCTTTGTGCCTGAAGCACCTCCATGCCTCACTGGCTATCACTGAAGTTCACATTCAGGGTCTTCTGAGCAACAGCCACAATATTCAAAGGCTGCCTCTTGGTGAAGCTTTGATCATCTTCTCCCAATTTAATCAATCCAATGCATATCCAATTGGGCAAAGTTAATATCTTATTACCGTAAAATATTCTATTCCATTTATGGCCTTTGCTATGCTTTGTCTTACATTGGTTTTTATATTTCTGCTTGTTGTTCTGTTTTGTGTGTAAGGACTACTAACACCAGAACTTCACCTTATTTCTTCTTTAATATCATTTGACACTTAATGCAGGATTTTCTTATGGGAGATGTTCTCTATGCTTTTAACTTAATAATAAAGTTCCAAATTTGGCATCTAATAACATAATATTACGTATGATACTGATTAGTTCTTAACAAAATACATGTGAATGAGAATTTTATTAAGTTGTCAAAGTATGCAAAATTAAGTTCCAAAATAAAGAAAATACAAAGTCTGGTCATGGTGGCTTATGCTTGTAATATCAGAACTCCAGAGGCCGAGACAGGATAAATATAAGTCTGAGTCCAGTGTTGGCTAGACAGTGAACCACAGGGCAGCCTGGGCTAATGAGTAAGGCCCCGTCTCAAAATATACAAAACCAGGAAACAAATAAAAATAGCAAAGTCTTAATTACAGGTATCATATTTAAAAATAAGGAGACCAGCTCTCAGAGAGCATTTTATTGCATCCCTACTAGAAAGAAGAAGTATAAAATATTCCTAAAACTCAATAAAGTACAATGAAATATATATCAAACTAACTTCAATTAAAGGCCATTTGAAATATGAATAAAAGCTCTAACTAGAACACTATCTATCTACAACACTAGAACAAACCTAAGTGGTATAATATTGGGATATACTCCATGTATAGGACAAATTCTTTAAGGCATGTATAAGAGACATAAGGACAACATGAAGGAAAATCAAGAATGCTATCCATTTGGACAGACATCATCAGTATGCTGTTAATATAAGTGATAATTATTGTGTGCAAAACTTAAATACCAACAAAATTCCAAGAGTCTTCAGAATAATATAAACCGATACCGAAATTCAAATGGAAATCTTAAGAAGAATAAATACAAGTGACTATTGATAAAGGCTGTAATGTGGGAGGCTGAGGGGACAAGATCATAAATGTGAAGCTCCTCTGGGCTGCATGAGTTCAAGGCCAGGCTGGGAAACTTAGTGAGACCCACCCCCTGAAAATCAAAAGACCTGGAGATAGTGTTTAGTGAAGAATGCTAGCTCTATATGTAAAGGCCTCAATCTAATCCTTGATGCTACCCAAATGACAAATATTAAATGCTTTAACTGACACTTCTACTCGGGAAAGCTAATATAGTTAAATGTATACTTCAGTAGCTGTATCCCCAGTGTAATAAATAATAAGAAGGTTTATGTTTGGCGCTCACTGTCACCAAGTACTGTGGCATAAAAGACATACAGATAACTGCTCCTCCAGACACTAAGGTGAAGGGAATATCACGCAGTATGGAACTTTTTCTACCAATTAGGAAAACGACAGTTCTTACCCCTCCTCAGATTAGAATCCAGAAACAGGAACATTTTAACTCACATAACACAGCCAAGGTTCATGCCTCTGCCACCACCAGCATCATAATGTAAGGAAATGTCTACAATTATGTAAGATTTCCATCTTCTAGAATTGACAAACTTAAAAGGCACAGGACCGATGCAACATTAATTTGCTCCTACGTGCTTTATGGCTATTTAAAGGGTCTGCCACATGAATAATGCACACAAGTCATTTTTACATAAAACATACTCCAAATTATACAATGAACAGCTCAGTGACAGCACAGATTTCCTGAAGATGAATTTAGAAAACAAATTTTATTTTGTTTTTATTTTGTGGTTTTTATGGTTAAATTTATAAGATTATGTTACTTGCTTAAGTAGTATTGGTTTTGTTTTATATTTCCTAAGAATTGGAAAACAGTAAAACAAGAAAAATTAAATTTTTGCAAGTATAAAATGGAATTTGTAGCTCTAAAACACACATTATATATAATATATAATATGCATCATATAACATATACCATATAATATCTATACATTTTATAACATACATATGATGTATTATATATATGCATGCCCTGAGGAAAATGGTTTGCTCTTAGGCCAAATATTAAAAGAGAAGAATACTATTGAGACTAAAATTTAATAGAATGGGCTAATTTTTGTCATTCCTAAATAATAATCCTCATTTGCACTGAAGAACATGAATATACCTTAAGGCACAATAATAAATATTCAATGACAGACTGAGCAATGAAACAGAACAGCCCAGAAACAGACCCAGGCAGAGGCAAAAACTGGTCACAAGGTATTAACTCCTAACTCGTGGGGGAAAGATGAGGTTTTTATTACAAGGAGTCCAAAACAGACTTCTCAGTAGATAGCAACAGGATAAAGGAATAGCAAATTTAAAAGGATCTAATTATATTTTAAAATACAGAAAAGTAAGAAGTGGGGAGCTGTCATGGCTCAGTAATTAGAGGCCCTTACTTGTAAGCCTGAATCCCAAGTTCAGACCCATGTAACAAAAGAAAGAAGGAGAAAAATCAATTCCATAAGTTTATACTCTGACCCATGCAACATACACGCACACGCGCGTGTGCGCACACACACATAAATAAATTAAAAAAAAACAGTGCTGGAACAAAGAAATAAAAATTAGGAAAATGAAACTGAAAAGTAAGATTCACACCTCATAACAAACAGTGGGGGAAAAAACTGATCTAAGAGGCAACGGGAAAGAGAGTAAGTTTCTGGAGGCTAAGTGTGACGCTACAGTTCTAGTATCCTAGAACTCTGAAGGTGAAGAAGAGAACTGGGTGAAGAGTATCAGCTCAGCCTGGCTGGGGAGTGAGCTTGTATCAAAACATAAAACCAAAGCAAAAAGGAACAACAATTAAACAACAACAAGAATGAAAAAAAAAACCATAAAGTATGGAAAAGTAAGAAAGCACAAAAAGTTGTTCTTCATAAGCAACAGAATATGATAGATTCAAATAAAAACTAAAAACTGCATAGCAGAAAATGCCATAAACAAAATCGAAAGGCAAATAAAAGCACATAAAGGGAAAATTTCCGTGCATCTGTGTAACATGAGGGCTTGCTGGTTGGGATTTATGTCCTGCCCAGTTCCCACAGCTGGTAAGCCCCCAAAGAAAATCACACAGAGAGTCTACATTAGGTTATAAACTGATTGGCCCATTAGCTCAGGCTTCTTATTAGCTCTTGTAGCTTATATTAACCCATTATTCTTATCTATGTTAGCCACATGGCTCAGTGCCTTTTTCATCGGGGCAGGTCACATCCTGCTTCTTCTGTGGTCTAGGCAGGACTGCGGCTTCATTCTTCCTAGAATAATCCTGTTCTCATTGCCCCACCTCTACTTCCTGTCTGGTTTTCCTGCCTATACTTCCTTCCTGGCTATCAGCCAATCACCATTTATTTAAAATATAATTGACAGAATACAGAGTTCTCCCGCACCACATCTGTAGTAGAAATCAGGAAGAGGCAGAAATCCGCAGGCTGCCTGAGGAGGGCGGTGCATGCTCCAGACCATAGCACAAAGCAGTTCACTCAGGAAGAGGGCATCTGTCAGGGTGGGTTAAAAATGGTGGATGTCAACCTTGACAGTTTGACCTTCCTGAAGAGGCCTCAGTAGGCTTCCAGCAAGATCTGACAGGAGCTTGAGCAATACAGAAGCAGCTCCTCTGGAGGTCATTATAAAAACCGGTGTCTCAGGAAGTTTCCACCAGTTCTACCAAAGAGGGATGACTAGAAGGCTAGAGGATTGTGTCTAATCCTGTACTTCTTTCCCTCTTCTTTTCTTCAGCCCAAGCCTGTTGTCTTTGTCAAAATTGTCTTCAGAGCGTCAACCTTAACTCTTGCCCTCAATACCTCCTCCCCTTCACAATACTGAGACTGGGTTTCCAGAGGCTACTACTTCCTCAGATTGATAAATCCCCGGATGAAACCCAAGAAATCTGTAGAGCTTTCAAAACTTCAAAATTGACACATACCTCTCTTGCCTTTAGAATGGCTTGTATATGTGTGGTTTTATATGAAACCTCATTTTTAAAAAAAGTCCCTATTGCATTTGAGGATTAGGATAATCACACTGGGTAGCTTGAGCACCAGTGACTAGGCCAGAGTCGGAAAAGTATCTGTTTTCATATATCTATTCCTATATCTATAACCTATATCTACATTTATCTATCATCTATCTATCCATCTATCTTTCTAATCTCTATCTATCTATCTATCTATCTATCTATCTATCTATCTATCTATCTATCTATCATCTATCTATCATCTTTCTTTCTACCTATCTTTCTATCATCTATCTATCTATCTTTTTATCATCTATTTTTCTATTTTTCTATCTTCCTACCTATCTTTCTTTCTATCATCTATCTATCCATCCATCCATCCATCTATCTATCTATCTATCTATCTATCTATCTATCTATCTATCTATCTATCTCTCTATCTATCTATCTATCTATTTTTTTTTCTTGCTCTATAACCCAGAGTGGCCTTGAACTCTCTGCTTTCCAAGGGCTGGGGTCTTGGTAAGCCTATGCCACATAACCCAGCACATCCACTTGTCTGGACTGTGCTATGGAACTATACTTGTTTCCTATGCAACCTATACCCACTTCAAGTGTGACAGTGTAAATACATTTTGTTGTCACATTTCTGGATCTGCTAGGTTTTATGAAACCAAGAGTCCATTGATGAAAACTATGAACAAACTCCCACTTGTAGTAATGAGGAGAGCTTGCTTTCAGTCCTGGCTGCCCGGCTCCCACCACCCGGCTAGCTTAACTCCCAAAATGATTACACAGAAACTGTATTCATTTAAACACTGCCTGGCCCATTATATATAGCCTCTTCTTGGCCAACTCTCACTCTTGATCTAACCTATTTCTATCAATCTGTGTTCACCACGAGGTCACGGCTTACTGGGAAAGCTTCTAACCAGTGTTCGCCTCCAGGCAGGAGAACCATGGCATCTGCCACACTTCCCTTCTTCCCAGCATTCTGTTCTGTCTACTCCACCCATCTAAGGGCTGCCCTATCAAAAGGTCAGGGCAGTCTCTTTATTCAACCAATGAAAGCAAAAAACAAACAGAAGGACCTCCTACACCACCCACTGATAACCAGAAAAGCATCCTCTCTCTTCCACATGCATGCAAACATTTCAAGATTCTGTGATCATTCATTAACAAAACTTCTTTAGGTTTTGTGCTTTGCAGGATAAAGCACATTTGGTCTCATCATCACAGTCAGTGGCCCTTCACTACTGCAGAGAATAGATGGGGCTGATCTCCAGAGTGAGGGACCAGATGAATACAGTATGCCAAGCTAAACCTGAGGTTCTAATAAACAACATATTTTTAGAATGTTACTTCATCTTCTTAGCATGTCTCACACTTGTTTATGCCCATTAGACATAAATCACTTGCTTAAGCCCATTAATTCCTTCAAGACCACTGAATAAAAAGTTTTTCAAGTCACAAGATCACAAACTCGAGTGAGCTTTAGAGTCACAATTAGGTGTGCTACATACATAATCTACAGAGCTGGAAACAACTATATTAACAGTGTCAGGGCACAGACATTTATAGAGACCATTCAAAACGGAGACAGAGCAACATCATCGTCACCACAAATAATCTATTAGTACTAACGTTGGAGAGAAGATAACTAGGTTGACAATGGGAAAATCTTCATGCAAACTTTTATTTTTCATTGTGCTTGGAAAGCTAAAAGTAAGTTACAGAAAAACTTGCACTCTTGGACTAGGTAGGAATTAAGGTCATTTTGTGAAAAGGTGACATTAAAATGGAAATAGAGTTCTTAAAAACTAAAAAAGGAAAGAAAACAGTAAAATTCTATGAAGAAAATGTTAGCAAAACAACCAATTCCAGGAATTTATCCTGGAGCTGGACCGCTGCCTATGTAAAGAACAACATTTCTTTTGCAGTTGCATCCTTACACATCATAAAAGATACGAGCAGCAGCCAGGTGGGCTGGTGCGTACCTCTCACCCCAGCATTTGTAATGCTGGATCTCTGGAAGTTTGAAGTCAGCCTGGTCTACAGAGTGAGTTCCAGGTCAGCCAGGGATACACAGAGAAACACTGTCTGGAAAAAAAAAACCAAGCAAACAAAATAATAGAGGGCCTGGGGAGATGGCTCAGCATTCAAGAGCACTGTCTGTTGTTCCAAAGGACCTGGGTTCAATTTCCAGAACCCACATGATAGTTTACCACATCTGTATTTCCAACACCTGGGTATCTAAAGCCCTCTTCTGGCCTCAGTGGGTCCAATATGATGCATATGAACACACACATGAGCAAAACACAAGACATGTAAAATAATCTTAAAAATAAAACAGAAACTGTTATGGCATAAAGTAAATAATCTTATATGACAATGACAAAGATACATTTTATTTATTTTGAAAGAAATTGTTATCTCAGATCACTGGGAAGAAGTGGGCTTTGTGTTACCTGTCTCTAGAGAACGAGATCACCACATGTGTGATTATGTATATGCATTACCTCTTGTTTCTGCACAGACAAATGTGGTGAGAAAAAGCTAGAAGGTGAACCGGAAATGAATAAAAGGAACAAGTGTCCATTTTCATTCACAACATTTTGAATTTTGAGTCAAGTGCATAGTTTACCTTTTCAAAATCTAAAGTTAATACAGAGTATAGAGAATTTAAGCCCTAAAATTGAGTGTAAATATAACTAAAAAGACCCAAATGAATAGCTAATTAATAGTATAACTCCTTGGGAAATAGATTAATTTTAATGACCTTGCCACAAACCTTCCTAGTAAAACTTCCTAATAGCTAAACATAGTCACAAAGAAATATGGGGTTTTCTCTACTTGGTTATGTTATGTATGGAAGTATTTCATATAGAATATAATTAACAAGTAACTGTTCTGAGGTGGAAAACAGTTTTGTCACTACAAATGAATTTTATGCACACAAGGAAAAATATGGAGAAAGATCTCTAAGACAACAAGTTAAACTCAACCAATTTCAACTGACAATCTCACAGTTCACACTATAATTTATAGAAAAAATATCAAGGGAGATTAAATACAGACATTGGGTCCAAAGTTTCTAGTCACATCAAAGACATCAAAGAGTGTTTTCTAACTGTTAAAATGTAAATGAATGATATGAGATCAATAGATTATTATTTAGTAAAAAACCTGATGGAAATGTAAAAATACTTAGGACTATGGACACCCAGTTAGGTGAGAGACACACACAGTTAAGCAGTGTTTGGTCTTTTAAGAAGCAAACACATGATGGTGTATCTGTAATTACTCAGCATCTAAAGCAACTGATTCACCTTTTCTTTCTTTTTTTTTTCTTGAAAAAGTTTTTTTCTTTTTTGGGGCAGCCGTAGCTTGGAACATTGATAAAATAAAAGGTAGAATCCCTGTCTCTTTCCCAGACTTGTATTTAACTGTCCTTTGGACAAGTTCCCACCTTTGAGACTGAAGCAATAACTCAGGAATGGCCACTGGGATAATTAATTTTCATCTTCTTAAGTCATACAGCCAGGAGCTGTTCAGTGCCAAGGATGTGTAATCCTAGCACTGTTCCAAAGTAGGGCTGGGATTAATAGTGCATGAATTATTTGCCACATGCAACTAATACCAAGTAATTCTACTCAAGTAATATTTTGGTACGATAAAAATAACTATTTTGAAATGACTTGGATCCCTCATAGGTGAGTTTCTGCTTTAGAATCAATCTAAATTTAATTTGATCTCACCTTATTAACTGGGGCAAGACGCCTCCCAATGCCCCAGGAGCACACCCCTGAACTTCAGGCTCCCCACTTCCTTTAAAGCTTTACGATAAACACATAGTTCATTGTCTGACATCCTATTGCCTAAGAAACATGCTTGGTCTACAAAGCAAGGCATGGTTCAGTTCAATATATTGCTTTCTCCTATGGCTTCATAATTTTTCATTTTTTAATCTTGACTTGAGCATGAGCACTGTTAAACTAAATGCAGATCAATGAAGAGACTTGATTAAAAGAAACGTGATGAGTTGCTATATACTGAAACATTTCTAAGAATTTACATAAAAGAATTAAACTTTAAGGTGGCAGTTGCACATCAGTAAAACATTACAAAGCACAGACTAAAGCTCTCATGACTTTCTGTATTTTTAAAACTAGAATACCAATTCTCTTTTAAAAATGGAAAATGATAAGGGCTCTTGTCACATTTCTACAGTATTTCAAATGCTCTACAGCATTCTTCAAATAAATTATTTGACTGAAGCACAATCATCTCAAATCATGAAATTTTGTGCAACTAACCTTGAACATTAACCATTATGTCTAGTTGGTTGTGATATAATTTATTCTTTAATGAACTTTCCCAATGGTCTATAAAACACAACTCACTTCAAATATACTCACTTTTATTTTGATATTGGAAGCACTATTCCCTTTTAAGTCTCTCTGAAGAGTTTATTTTAAGCATCATTCCTTTAAAAGTGTGTAAACACAAAATTATGTTTTTCTTCTTCACCCATTTCACACACTCATGTTTATGTGTGTGTGTGTGAGAGAGAGAGAGAGAGAAAGAAAGAGAGAGAGAAATGAAGGATACTAAATAATCTTCATTTAGATTTTCATATAGTATCCAGATTTTCAAGGAAATTTGTAGATAACAGTTTCTAAACAAGTTTTAATTTTCAAACAATATTACAAGGAAATGATTCATACAAAACAGTGTTTCAGATGCCCTAAGAATAATGTGCTCACTCATTAACTCCTGCTTTAGATGGTGTGACAGTTCTGAAACAAACAACAGTTGTTTAATTTCCCAGACCACTTGTATGTGTCCTAACTGATGGCACATTAAAAAGTCTTGCGAAATTCACGAAAAGGTACTAAAAGATGAAAACAATATACTTCATACAATATGCAAAATGACTAACATACTTAATTTCAGCTAAAGATAATGAAAGCCAATTTCAATTAACATTTGTAAAAGAAAATTTACTTTTGGCAAACACTTCTTTGAACAGAATAACAAATCCTGAATCATCTTCAATTGAGAAAATGCCTTATAATGAGGACAAACACGTTTTATCACTATGACAAATACCAAAGAAAAACAACTTAAAGGGAAGAAATATTTAATCAGGCTATAGCTTCAGTGTTTTTAGTCTACAGTACATTGGACCCATTCCTTTAGGTCTGAGGTAAGGCAAACCTCATGGTGGCCAGAATACATGTGATATGTCACTTATCTCATGACCTCCTAAAATGGAAAAGTGACAGAGATAGTTTCAGGATAAGATACTGCCTCAAAGGAAATGTCCTCTGTGGAGCCTTTACAATGTTTGTATCACCTTGCAGAATCCTCTAAATATGAATCTGTCAGTGGATTAATTCACTGCAGAAGACAAAGTCTTCATTGTCCAATTGTTTTCCAAAGTCCAACCTCTGAGCACTGTACCTGGGCCAAGTTGTCAATCTATAAGCCTTTGAGGGGAATCCTTCCTAAACAAAACAGGATGATGAGAAATAGGAGGAATGGTTGGCTGTTCCGAATGAATCTGTGCCACCCTGCCGTTCCTCCCATTCTACCACAGTGTCTCACAGGTACTATTACTGCATCACATAACTGCAAAACAACTTCTGTTTGTACACCATTGAATTATGAAAGTCTGTAGCAGATATCAATATCCTCTCCCTAAAGATTATCTTGTACATTCATATTGCAATGTGGAAATAAGGCCCTTAAATGATGACAGGACTCCTCTAATGTCACTCCATCATTGGAACACTAAAAATTAGAATTCAGTGTCTTCGATCAGCTATGCTATGACAGCAAAATTCTGAGATTGGAAGTTTTATGAGGAGTAGACACTTGATTCTCACTACACTAGAGGGGGATACTTGACAAAAGATTTGGTGTCTCATAAAGTCCACTCTCTGCTTTAAGAGGACACTTTGAATGTTGTTTCCTTGCATGATAGAAGCAGGGAAAGGTGGAACCCTTTGTGAAGGCAATTTTAAAAGGGGCCATAAGCCATTCACAAGAAAGGAACCCTCCTGACCTTATCCTTTCTTAACACCACTGTATAGAAGGTTACAAGTCAACAGAAAGCTTTGAGAAGATGCAACATCCCAAACACAGCACCAGGGCACTTGCGAACCAGCAAGTGTCTCACCGTGAGTCCTGATACCAGTCAGGGAATGTAGCGACAGGCTCTGAGTTTTCATGGAACATTCCCATTATGAACTCTTTCATCTGTGAAATCACCTGTCAATTAGTATTCTAGAATTTCTGCATCAGACTTTATGTCAAAATTCTTTAGAGTCCAATCTCCCAAGTGGAGGCAGCACAAGGAATATATATGCGTGTTTACCCATTAGCCGTACTAATAGGGAAGGATGCACTAATAAGAGAGAGAATTTAAGCAGGTAGAGAACTGAGTAGCAATGAGCAACTTCCTAAAGCTAAACACAATGTGAGTCTTGTTACTCTCCACTGCTGAACTCATCAGACAGCTCCATCCAGCTGCTATCCTCATTTCAGGCAAACCAAGGAAAATTCTTAGGAACTCTCAAACAATATGTGCACTGAGGCTTGAATCGGAGGCTTTCTGACTCCACACCTTGTTACTTCATTTTAAAACAGTGCTCTGGATTTTGCTTCAGTGATTTCAGAATGCAGGGGGAAAATGCCAACATACTCTTAACTGGAAGCAAATAGCTTTAAAATTATTTTGCTTGTTGAGAAAAATCTATTAAATTGTTAGGAAATCAGGACAATTTTCTAAATAAGATGTGTAAGTCTTAGTATAATGGGATTGCAGCAATGGTTCTCTAGAGGTAGGTGGCTGGCTACAGAGATAACCAGACTTCTTGTTCATTTTTTTTATAGTCAATATATTACAAATAGACTTTTTCCCCAATCATATTGGTTCAATCCTAGGTCTTCTGGAGTATCCTGCCTCTGGGTCCTGCCCCCGGGAGTAAGCTCCCTCTCAGAGTATGGGCCTCTAGCTGAGCCAGTCATTAGTTGGTCACTCCCACAGTTTCTGCATCATCTTTACCCCAGAACATCTTTTGGGCAGGACAAATTGTAGGACAAAGTGTTTGTGGCTGGGTTGATGCTCTTGTCCTTCCATTGAAAATCTTGCCTGGTGACAGACAGGAGATGGCCAGTTTAGGCTCATAAGTAGACTGTTGAAGGTAGGTTTAACTCAAAGAGCTAGAAGGAATTAATTTCCCAGTCAGAAGGAAACCAAAGGAGAACAAGAAATTCTACAATATACAAGATAATTTCCTAACTTTAACATGCTTTGCCTACATATTTTATTGACTTAATATGTATTAATAATGATAGATAAAGTATATTCTGCACACACAATGAAGTCACAGTTGCGTTGAGTCCTTTCCATGAATTTTATTCTTGGGTCCTTACAGCAACCAGATGAGGTAAACATAGAGATTAAACTTGAATTCCAAATAAGGAAACTGAGTCTCATAAATAGAAAACGATGTCCTGGGCTTTATAGTTTGCAATTGTCTTTGGCACACTGCTGTCTCGCCAAAAAGTTTTTGCCACAGAAGCTCCTTTCCAGTACGCATTTCCAGTGCACAAAGACAATTGTTGGTTTCTCTAGGTACAAAAATCTGTGCCAAAAGTAAAACAATATGTTCTCCAATAAAGCTACTCAGAAAAGCAATAGCATAGATCTTAAAATGTTTTCAACTGTAAGGTGTTATCCAATTTGGCAATCACATTGATTATGATGAAAACAGTACACTTATCTTTATTAGATCAGATTTAGTCTGTATAGAAACAAGTCATAAACTTGGTCTTAAGAATACTGAGGGAAAATATTTCTTTTAGCTGTGATATGCCCCCTCAAAATCCATGTGTTGAGCTTTTAACCCATAGATCTTACAGTGCAGTCAGAGAAGATGAAGCCATCAGACACACTTATTTTTCATAGTTGAAAACAGTGGTCAGGTTTAAGGAGGACTATCCTGAAAGATTCTAGGAAAATTCCCAGTGCACTTCTATATAATTCTGAAATCCCTGTCTTCAAAAGAGGAACAGTGCATTTAATCTGGTACCTTTCACTTACAGAAATGCTTCTCTGCCTTGATTGAAGAACACCAGAGTGCCTCCAGAGGGCTTTGGAGGGAATGTGGTGCCTGGGCCGCACACCACACATTGTAATTTAATCTGGGTGTGAACTAGGCATCAAGATTTTAACAGTTCTCCAAGTACTTCTCATGCCTTTCAATTAGAACCCTGGATTGGAAGCCCTGCTTTAGAGTGCAGGGCAGTGGGTAGAATTAAGTTTTAAAAAATTATTAACAGTGAAAACCACAAGATGGCATAAGTTTTCATTTGAAAGGATTAAAATTGAAAAATGTTTTCTGAATTCTACCATGAACCTCTACAGGATGGACTCGCTGGATATGGATTGAGATCTCGTAAGAAAGAAGCACAATTATCAAGATTTACAGCCTTTGGTAACTATCCAGGTTTCAACTAGTTTCTACTAACACTGATTTCAGTGCCGGGAACCAAGACATGCACATTCACTGTCACCATGTCCTTTAATTCCTGAGATTCCCTCCCTCCATTCCTCTGTCAAGCATCCTGGGGACTGTGAGACAGGAAGACACAGTTAAGATATTTATCATCATAGAAAAATCAGAACATTAATTCAACTATCCACATTTTCAGTTCACTGAATTTTGAAATGGATACACACATATACTGAGTGATGTTGGCATGGCTCAAACACTCAAATTTGACTTTTGATAAGAGTCATACTAACATCTCTTCAAATAAGGGGATTTAGACTAAGATCCCAAAAGATACAGCACATTTGGGAGAAAAAAAAGCTTTAGAGAAAGTAAAAGCTTCCAGCCATTAGAGAGGATACACCGTGCCTTAATGGTCACTTTCAGTGTTTTTCCTTGTTCACTATTGACTGTCCTTGAGGGTAAGGAACAGGTAAAGAATTTCAAGTACAAATAGGCACCCACTCTGCCAAATCCCAGCATCCTAATGTTTCTGTTACCAAAGTTATATAAAGGTTTCTGTTTCCAAGGAAACTACTGACATATATGGAATTTAATGAACATAAAAAGGAACTGTGCCATATAATTTACATTTAAAGATAAATGTGAATAGCTGTCAAAAACATACAGAGAGAGAACACACACTCACACAAGTTCTGAAAAATTTTAGCACTATTTTGCTTTCATTTAGTCAAAAACATAAACACATTTATGGAAACAGAATGGCAAAAGCAATTCCGAAACAGCTCTGGCAACATGTGAGGTGAATTAAGAAGCAGCTGAAGCCAAGAATAAGGGCCAGAGGTTGATCTCATTAGCAGTTGGGAGAAAATGCGGAAACCTTTGATTTTGTTGCATGAAGCATTCTTTTCCTTCCTTCTAGCCCACAAGTATCTATATCAGATTTTTCTGTCTGCAGCTTCATGCGATGATAAATCTGGACCAAGTCAGGAAACTCGCTGATCGTCACCAAAAGGGGCAATGAATAAAGTTCTCATTTCAACTCCAAGCCTCATGGATGATTCATTGAAACCGCTGTTGTAGAACACCCAAATAACAGCTCATTATGAGCTCTCTGCATTGGCATCCAAATCCTATGATGAGCTATTTGGGATCTGACAACTCTTAAACAAACAGTCCCTTAGGAAAACGAGCAAGACATGTTTATGATATAGGGAAATTTTGAAAGAATGTGCAGTGGTATCCTCAATACAAAGTTTCAGTAGGAAAACAGAAGGCTAGGAAGAAATACCGCTTGACCCACCTCCATCCCCCTCTGCCTTCTCTTTCCTAAATCCATTTTAAGGGACTTGGGTATTCTTTTCTGTTATTTCCTTTGTCCTTACTGATGGTCTCTTTTATTCTGGTGAAATACACAAAGCATGATTCACAAAAGCTCAGCAGCATTAAAAAACACATACTGTGGTACCACCATCGTCATCATATACCCATAAGACCCTTTCATCTTCTCAAACTGAGCTCTGAACTAAGTAACAATGACTTCACTTCCCCTCCTTACAGCCCTGACCATCCATTGTTTTACTCTCTGAATGTGTACTCTGGATACCTGACATCTGAATGGAATCACACCTCATTGCCCTTTTATATATTTATATATTACTTATATTTTCATTATTTACATATAATAATATTTATAAATTATTTTTCTTAGAAAGATATCTTCAAGGTTTGCTTATATTGTATAGCACATGTTATAATTTCTGTCTCTTCATGACTAACTAAACCTCAATACTGAAGCTGGTGCTACATTTTCATATATTAATTCATCTTAGAGACACTGGGCAATAAATGACTGCTTGCTTGAGTATCTGCTTCCCTCTCTTTGGTGAAGTACTGTTTGCAGGTTTTTTGCTGGATCTTCACAAAGTCATAAATCTACATCCCATGGACATCAGGATGCAGTTGAGATCTTCTATCTCCCTCCCACCAGTCTCTCTAGGTGTATCGATGAATTCTGTGTTGTGTGTTTGTGTGTGTATTTGTGCACTGTGTGTCATATATGGGCATAGTACATACAAGTGTGCAGGAGCATGTGCCCAGGTATGAACATGTGGATGTTACAACAGGATTTCAGGGTCTGTTCCTCTGCTCCCTGCCTCTTTGCCTTGAGATAAGGCCCAGCAGCTTGCCATTTTGGCTAGGGAGTGAGCAGCTGCGTTCTCAGCCTCTACATTTCTCTGCTTCCCAATTCTGTGATTTCAGACACGCCCAACTATACCTGGGGCTTTTCACAGTGATGTGGGCATCCAAACTAAAGTCCCAAGCTCGGAGATCAAGCACTTACAGAGCCATCTCCCCAGCCTTAGTGTCCTTATGTTATACAAACACACCGCGCCCATGCTTTAAACACCCGAAGTTCCATTTCCAGGGTCAACATCTCCTCTGACCACTTGAACCTTCTTCACATTATGTTGTGAGGAACACAGGGCCCCTTTGTTCCATCCTGCCTGGCTAGCTTACACCCAAAATAATCACACAGAAATTGTATTAATTAAATCACTGCCTGGCCCATTAGCTCTAGCCTCTTATTGGCTAACTCTCACATCTTGATTAATCCATTTCTATTAAATCTGTGTATCACCACGTGACTGTGGCTTACTGGCAAGATTCTAACCTACGTCCATCTCAGGCAGGAGATTCATGGCATCTGCCACATTGCTCTTCTTCCCAGCATTCAGTTCGGTCCACTCCACATATCTAAGTTCTTTCCTATCAAAAGGCTAAGGCAGTTTCTTTATTCAACCAATGAAAGCAACACATAGACAGAAGGACCTCCTACACCAACATTAGATGTTTGACAGACAACACAACTGTTTAATTATTCAAATCCAAACTCTGAATTTTTCCATTTTAAGATGTATTCCTTTCTTTTTTGCCTATCTCATGACATAGCAAATCCCAGGTCAAAATGTTTATAGATGCTTTTTTTAAAACTCTTTCCTCAATCTTCTGATCCAGCACATTAATAAATCTGTGTTCCCATTGTCAATGAATGTTTAGATGTTAGCATGTTTTTCACTACTTCAGCAGCCACCACCCTGACCACAAGTCACCAACATCACAGTCCAGGCAATCTGCAGCTGCCAGTCACTCTCCATTTCTTCTTCCTTCACATTCTGAAGTCCGTTCTCAACACAGCATCGCTTTCAGAGACTTCGATTCTACCCTGCTCAGTCTCTGTGTCTCTCTACTGGACTAGGAAAACATCTCAAGTCACTGGCATGGCCTGAGGCTTGAAACCCACTGACCTCCTTGTTGTTGTTCAAACATAACATGTACATGCCCCACTTGGAGCCTTTGCTTTTGTGGGACCCTCTGCCTGGATGCTCCACCTGTGGTCATTCACCCAATTCAGGCCCTCCTTAAATTCTAGCTTCATCAAGATAACTTATCACAGAAAGGCTCCCCATAGCTGAAGGCCTATGATTTCCTCTCCTAGTTTATTCTTCTCACGGGGACTTACCAGTCATCTCCTCCCATGCTCTGTGACATGTTGGACTGTTTCTGTAGGGCTAGAGGCCATGGCAAGCTCTAGGCAAGCTTTTACACCACCACTCTCCATTCATTGATATGGGGCTGGTGCCAGGAAACCCACCAGGGTAGAGAGACTCCCCTACAGGACGTCAGTCATCGCAGAACTCTGGGGCTGCAGTTCTCTTCTGGAAGACCCCATTTTCGAGCACCATCAATCCCAAACAGAAGTTACATGGGCCTGAGCATCTGCCCTGTTTGTTCACTGCCATTTTTCTCCAGAATCTAGCCATGTGCCTACCACAATCACCAACCCCTTGCCAAACCCTACAGTTTGAAATTATTGAAGTTAAAAAATAATAATAATATTACAAGTGCTACGTACTACATAAAGATTAAAAAGCAAAGGCTAATCAATTTTTAAAATTTAATTTTCCTCTAATATGCCTCATGGAATTCGGGTGATACTATATACAATTTAGAACTTACTTATTGGCCCAAATATTTTAAAAAGCATCCATGTTGAAATCAGCATTACAGATTGACATAAATTGCTCTCTACCAATCAAAGGATCTGGCTAGCAGGCTAGTATGGGAAACAGTTGCCTTTACTGAAGGTAAAGCTCAGAAAAGAAGGTCATGGTGATGTTTCTCACAGATATTGCTGTGTGTGTCACTGAAAATTGACTATACACAGCCTAGCGGTCATGTGTAGTATAAAGTTGGGAGATTTGTAACTATGACATTGCTTCCTGCTGAATTTAACTCCAATTTAGAATTACTTTCAAGAAGCCATGTGTAAAAACTTAACATAAATATTATTTTCCCTTAGTTTGCATCCTGTGACTGCCATGAGCTTAGGACTTGATGTTTTCCCCCTTTACTTTTACCTGATGAGTCATGTCCAAGGCAAGTTAGGTTGTGTCAATTTGCTGGACACCACTTCTAGAGTTGACATTATGGAACATCTGATTATTATTAATTACCGCATTTAAAATTTGGAATCACTAGCATAAATACTCCTAAAAGAAGTCAAACACCACATACCCATTGCACAGATGAGGAAAAGTGAGACCTGGAGGAAGGAAGACACCCCTGCTGTAAGCTCATCAGTGGAACAGTTGGCACAAGGGCTGACAGCGGCTCTTCCCTAGTTGATCTCCATATCTATTCACTTGCTACATCCTAAAGAACAGGACAGCAGTGATATCATCTCTTTGCATTAGCATCATTTAATCTTTCTCACGTGATCTTCTAGAAAAAATATATACGTGGTTGCATGACCCAGAAAATGTATTTAATGTACACAAAAACATTGCATGAAAGAAGCCATCCTGTACAAGATGTTTTTAATTCTAGTCGAGTCCGTTTCAATTAATGCTGGACACAAGGCACTGAATTAATCTGCTGGGTCAAGAACTACTAATAGATCTGATGCCACGGTGAAACTGTCTGAGAACAGAGATCCCTTTGAAATCAGCCCACGAAGTGGATATAAACAGTGTAAACCAGAAGTAGCCGCCTCAGTGCCTTGCTTATAAGTGAACTTCATAAATGGGTGGTGGGGCAGAGAAAAAGGGCAAAGGAAGGAGAGAGCAATACCTTTCAGAGCTAAAGATGTAAGGAAGGTGCTTTTGCTCCTTTGCGTTTGATTATAAATCTCCCAAAGTCACTCCAATGAGAAATCCCAAAACCAGTGACTTGAACAAAAGCCATACACAGAACAGACTTCGCCCTATGTGCTGTGCAGGAAGTCTACATTAAGTTCATTAGCAGGGCATCACATCGCTTTCTCCATTTCCTACAGATGTCATTTCAAATCACAGCAGGGACAGAAACAGTTCATTCTCAGCTCAGTGTTGAATTTTTATGTGACAAGATGCTGGGAAGAACAAAAGCAATACAAACACATAGATAAACATCTGCCGGGCGCCTCAGGGTCTGATGAACATCAACTCCACAGGTGCTTTGATTCTGATCTAGAAGTTTCTACTGAAAGTCTTGAGCTCAATCTGTTCCCCTTTTAATTTGCTGTCTTTCCTGAGTTGGCAGCTTTAGCTGTCTCTGTGTCTTTATGTTTTTTACGGCCACACCCCTTGGTGGCTTTTTGTTTTTAACACAGGGTCATGTTGCTGTGCAGCCCACTAGGCTCAGGCTTGTGACCCTCACCTCAGTCTCCCAAGTGCTGGGCTTATTGCATAAGTCACCACTTCAACACTGTTCTACTTTGTAAACCTGTCACTACGTTTTTTCTCCTACTTTTAATTCTGAATCTTGTTTTAAGTTCTGAAAACTTTATCCCAGCATTCATATTCTTCCTCTTCCTCTTTTTCTTCTCCCTCTTCTTCATTTTCTTAATATTATACTGAGAAAGCATCTCACTATGTAGCTCTGGCTATCCTGGAACTCTGTAAACCAGGCTGGCCTGGAACTCAGAGATCTGATCCACCTGCCTCTCCTGCTGAGTGTTGGGATTAAAGATATCTGCCACCACATCTGGCCTCCATCCCGGCATTCTCAGTGGTCCCTACCCAATAAAACAGCCGTCCACCTCAAGCCACACACCTTATTCAACAATAACTGAACTCACTCTGGAAGGCTTTAGAGAACAACTCTTCTCCATCTATATAAACCTCCTATCCCTGCTGTTAGCCAAAATCTGTTGAGGGTGTCCCTGGGTTGGAGACCTGATGAAGGAGATGGAGCTAGAAGCCAGGCTCAGCAGGTTGGTGAGAAAAACAGGTACCTGGTCCTTGATGCCATAAACTGAGTGGCAGAGTCAGTCAGAATAAGACTCCACACATTTTAAATAAGTTATATTTCTATTTATCTAGGTTGAGCTGAGGTCATCTTTGTCAAATTCAGGAATCTTCTCACTGACACATTCGCCCACATTGCCTGAGGACCCACGAAGCTCTTTTGAGAAGACTCCTACTCTGATCGCTCCTGACATTTAAACTTTTCCAATTTAAGAAAACGAGATGAAAATTAACTTCCTGGAAATCAGATTTGAAATTTTAAAATAATATTTTTTTTTAAAATGTTGGGAGGAAGGGTGGGGGATAACTCAATGCAGAGCTGGACAAGCATGTATGAGGTCCTTGCTTCTGTCTTCAGTGCCACCAATTTTTTTTTAAGATGGCAGCGTCATCAGTGCATTAGAGTCATGATAACCCATATTCTGCTGCAACTTTGTATTTCAACACCCTGAAACCAAACATCATCCATAGCCATTAGATTCGCAGGGAACCAGACTTTGTGGAGAGCAAAACAACAGGCTGCAACATGTTTTTTATATAAATTTCCCAGATGATTTCATGAGGAGTTAAATTCGAGATCTCCTGTGCAAATGGCTTGTTAATGAATTACCTCATAGCCTCCTCACAGCACTCCTATTAAGCACCTATTAACAGCCTATGAGGAGTAAGTAGGTCTCAACAAGGTCATCCAGGTAAAGAGAACAGAACCAGCTTTGTAAGTGTGAGTGTAGAGTAAGGCTCAGAGAAACAGCAAGAAACAAGAATGGCCATCAGAGAAAGCAGCCCTTCTCTCCAAGAAAGTGTGAGAGGAAACAGACAAGCTGAGTAGTGTCTCTCAAAAGCACTTCCTCAAGGGAGGCACTTGGAGATCTAATCACAGTTTACTAGCAGAGCACAGTGCAGATGCCACTTGCATCATTTATCAGCATTCAATAGACATTTATCAAACCGCATCCATAAACCAAGCACTCGCTGATAAGGTAGTGAAAGAGACCAGTTCCCTCTTGCCGCTTTCCAAGAGGCAGTGGGCTTGGCTTTGGCACCAATGCTGGAGAACTAGTGGAGGCTGGTGAGAAGCAGACAGGTGGGGTAGAGTGTACAACTGTTCTCGGATAGTATTGATACCAAGTGAGGCCAATAATCCTGGGTTAAAAGACACGTTTCACTGCTAAGTTATTGATATGATGCATGGAGCTAACATGTTTACGTGAAACCTGACTGAAACAACGTTTGAAGAAGGATTCTTTGTTAACCTCAAACTGGGAATCATTCTGTATGATCAGCAAATGATTAGTTCCAAGATGCTTGCCATGAAGTGCAAAGACCAAGCCATTGAAATTCCCTGCACAAGAACAGATATCTAAATGGTTAGCTGGTTCCACATGAAATATGTTTAGAAGCCTTCTTGCAGACATTCCTCATGGTTTTTCTTTCTAAACATGATTTTTTCACATTTTCTAGTCAACCATTTTAACCCATTCAGCTAACCCCAGCAGCTGGTATTTGTTCCATGCCAGACTTTGTTAGCACCAACCTACGGCTACAGGATGTCTGTGAGGAAAAACTATTGCGGCTGACTTTTTCTTTGCACCTCCAAAGTAACAGATCATTCTGAACATTACTGAAACTATTCTGACTTTTAGATGCAAAAGCAACAGTGGTGGGAAGATGCTAAAAAAAAAAAAAAAAAGAAAATTGCTAGTGTAAGCACCTCATGGCATCATCCCTTCTCTTGTTGCTTTGCTGACACACTGTCTGCCAGAAATAAAGTATGTAATGCATTAAATATTAAATCCAATAACAATGAGCTTTCAGTGTTGATAAAATACACTCTACCAACCTAGATATGCTAAAGAACACATTTTCTTCATCCAGCATTTGAATATTATCTTCAGAAAATATGCTGCAAAGACAAAGCGATGACATCCCACTTGACATATCCCAAAGAGTCCGCCATACTAATGGACAGAATTAACTTTCGACTTTATGGATGTGATTGCTTTGATTGCACAGTGTTTTAGTTTCATATCCTATCTGTTTACTAGGATGAATGTGAATTATTATAAATATAAGTGAAGAAATGCATGTTTACTAATGCTTCTGAATTCAGTGATATTTTGCAAGTGTTTTCAAAAATATCTTGGACATTTCAAATTAACCGACAGAGGTTAAGTATACCTTACTCAACGTACTTGAGATAAGAGTGTTCCAATTTTAAAACTTCTAAACATTGGTGTATATGTACTCAGCTGTCTTGTTAATATGACCCAGGTTTAGGCACAAAATTTATACATTACTGACAGTAACTTTGTGCCATATTTTTAGTGACCAAGGGATAGCATTGATTGGAATAGAATTTCCCACTCAGAATTTATAGTATTTTCAAATATCCCATTATAGACGCTCAATCTGTAACCTCTTTGGCATTCCCTATATCTACTTTTTTCTTCAGACAAAAGTAAAATAACAGAGCAATAAGCATATGCCTGCATTACACCGCCCATATGCTCATTCATTGCTTCCTTCTTTTAAGGAAAGTTCAAGTGAGCCGGGCAAACTGGCTGTTGGGCTTTACAATATCTACAACACAGAAACTTTTAACTAGGGCAATTAATTGATATCTTGACACAGATAAAGAATCAAAGTAGCAGCTGGTACAGGCACAGGCTCCGTGCTTCCTACCTTGGGAGCTTTGGCATGTTTCCCACACCTGGCATCCTTGACAAGGCTGAGGTCTAACAGCTCTGTCTCCTGGAAGGCAAAATGGGAAACTGTTAAACAACCACGCAAATCATTTCTCCTTGTTTGATGCCATTGATATCGCTTCAAAGGATACTATCATCTGGAGATTTGCCTGAGAATGTATCTGCAACAGGCTACCCCTCCATATTATGTCTAATTGAATCAGGAAGAAAAGATCATCAACTGCTATCTGCTCAATTTAATACATATTCCAATATATTTGCTAAAGCATCTTACTAAACAAATTAAGTACATAGTTTGCATCCTTAAATCTGCATCCACTATGCCAGCTTTCTCAACATTTCTAATGCTGTGTCTCTTTAACATAGTTCCATGGTGTGGGACAATGGTATATATTCTGTCAATTATATTTTAAATAAATGCTGTTGGCCAGTAGCCAGGCAGGAAGAATAGGCAGGGTGACCAGGCAGGAAGTAGAGGCGGGTCAATGAGAACAGGAGAATTCTTGGCAGAGGAAATCTCATTGTCTGCAGTCTTGACCCAGTCACAGAAGAATTAAGATGTGACTGCCGCACCGAATACGGTACCGAACCATGTGGCTAGAATAATGGGCTAATATACGTTTTAAGAGTTAATAAGAAGCCTGAGCTAATGGGCCAATCAGTTTATAACTAATGTAGACCTCTGTTCATTTCTTTGGAACTTAACAATTGTGGGAATCAGGCAGTACAGAAACCACGACAACAGCTCCACATATTGTGGTGATTTCCGACCAAAAACTTACTTTGTATCTTACTTCATAACTGTAATTTTGCAATGGTTATGAATCATATTGTAAATATCTGATATGCAAGCTATCTAATATGTGATCCCTATGGAGGTCACAACCCACAGGTTGAGAATTGCCACTCTAAGCCAATCCTAAAACAAGAGAAACCCAGTCTCCTTGTTCTGCTGTTGAAAAGTAACCCTGGAGTCACTGAATGTAGTTGGAGTGTGGGAGAAATCAAGCAGATAAGATTAGAGAGGCCAGAAGGAGGAGTTGCCCCCATTAGCTCACTCACCCACCAAACGCATCTAGACAATATATGGATACTCATGGATCCCAAATTCTGTTGCCAGCATTTTGACCACAAATCTCACACCACTATCATTTTACATATTCATTAACAAACTTATTCATTATTCAAACAACTATAATATGTAAGTTACTCTGGGACACAAGACACATGCATGCATGATTACTTTTCTAGAGCGCTACCAAGCAGGGGAAAGAACATAAAGAAAAGCATGTGTGTAAGACAAGGAAGAGTATGTTCATGCCAGTTTTAAAATTAACTGCTGTGAGAAGTGAGGAAAGAGAACTTTTCCCCTAAGTACACATGGAGGAATCATTTACCTTGGGAAAGTAGAAAATAGGTTCCTCACAGTCAGAGAGTGCAGGGGGAGAAATATTCCAGATAAGAATGGCCCCGGGGGTTTGAGACGCATCTAAGATATTCATTGTGTTCAGACACTTAGAGACACAGTCCATACATGTAGAGAGAAGTAGGAGGGAAGAAGATAAATTCAGGAGCAATGAGCAGCAAAGATGTATGCGTGGTGGCAGTGAAACAAGAGATCTGCATAGGTGACTTCAGTGTCCCATAGGATTAAATGTTGGATATGTGAAGATAAACCATAGAAGTCAACACCAGAGGGTTGGAAACCTTGAGAGTCTACCGATGCATAGTGCTCATAAGGTTTGTAGCGTTTATGCACCAGCCAAAGAGCATAGAATTATAATGAATAGTACTCCCTTACAGGAGCTGCAAATATCCAACAGATGTCTTCTGGTCAAGAGTCAACAGGGTGCAGGTATCTAGCCCCCTCCTACCAGAAAAAGCACTGTACCACGATTCATCTGACAACACACTTTCTAGATAATTTGTACAAGATACTCAAGAATACTAATAATCTCAGGGAAATTTTTCTGACAGATACCTTCCTATTCCAAATGTCTGATCCAAAACAGTTTGATCACTTTCCTAAGTGCCGAGTACAGAATCTGTTTGGATAATGAATCCCTCTACTGCACACAGATCCCTATCAGGTCGAAGGGAAGGCTTTGGCCACCTCTCTGAGAGATGGAATGAAGATTGGATGCAGGAGTTTCTTCTCATGTTCATTCCATCTTGGAGGTTTCCTTTCCCCATCTTGGTGGATTTCTTGACCTATTCTTCACTGTGAATGACCTGTGAAAAATCTTCCCATACTACATAGAGTGACACGTGAAACCAGGCAAAAGGACCTTGAAGGACATGGTAACATCGACTTTTCTCCAAAGTGCCCTTTGATGTGTGTACAAAGATTCCACGGCACTGAAAGTACATCATGAGCACCGGAAAAGTGTGCTATCAACCTGACATTCAATGTCTAGCTTAGACACCTGCGTCACTGATCTGTCCGAGAAAGAATGCACAACCAAATTAGACAGAGGTGAGCCCAAGCTCAGTTTCTTCACTTCCGCAGTATCAATCACTTTGAAGAAGAGCACACTGGGCTTCCAATAGAGCCTGCAGAAGTTTAATCTCAGGATTCAGTGTGGAGAGCTGAGAGATAGGGTACAGAGCGAAGGTTTATCAAGGGAGGATTCAGAACCAGACTGCAACATAAGGGAAGAGAGAAAGCAGCAGCAGTGCTTGGGGGGGGGGGGGCTGAGTTCCTCCCTGGGACTCAAACCTCAGGCACACTGCTTTCATATTTGAGAGTTGTTGACTGGGGAAATCTGTCCAAAGGCAAATGCCATGCGTCTATTCATCTGAACACTCTTTATTGAATGCCTGCAGAGTGCAGACTATTAGCGAGGATTAAATCACAAAATGCAAAAGTAGATTGTCCATTCTGAGGCACTCACAAATAAGCCAATCACTCTCCTTTAAAGGAGATACTTCAGAACACCTGCAGATACTGGCTATGGAAGGCTAATTCAGAAGACGGAGGTGGAATTTCTGGCTGTACAGAGAGGAGGAACAAGCCAGAGGGAATGCATACAAGCAGGTATGATGGAGCACAAAATAGTCACACAACAGATATGGAGAGGCACAAATATGCCAGTCCATGGTTGAATGACAGTCCCACACAGGTCGATTAAAAACTTTCTACACACATTTTATACTTATCAAATTTGATAGTAACTTTTTCTACTCAAAGGTTTTCATCTTAGTTGGCCAAATGGACTGAAACATTGCTGGTTGGTTTACACACAAAGAACCCAAACTGAGTTCACAAAGAAGTTGGTAAGCACCATTACTTTTCTGTTGATGATAATGAATATTGTTCTTTACTGCCAGCTCTGGAGGAAGCCGTCATTACCCAAGTCGTGGAGTGATAGTTAATGCCAGCTACCCTAGGGATTCATTCTGACACCACAGGGCTAAGAAGCCTCTACTGGTGTGTAAAATTGTGTGTTCAGGAAAAGCATCCAGGGTGCCATGGGGTGGGTAATGTGGCATGGGAAAGACCCAGGTGGAAGTGCTGTTCAGGGGCCCTCTCAGCTGGAAAGTCATGATTAAAATAGCATACCCCACTTCCATTAACATGCAAAAGTCATTCCTCTGGGGTTTCATTGTCTCCTTTTCTCTCCTCCCTGATGACAGAATGGAGATAACAAAGGTACGGGACCATGGAAATGTTGCTTCTGTCATTAAAACATTTTCTAGGTTAATTTTCCTTTGTTAATAGTTTTAACAACACAATCCATTATAAAGCACTGAAGTGGGCCTTTCTTAGCTCACTGGAGAGGTAGTGCCTTCTAGCTTTGCAGAACTTGGCTGAATATAAACCATATCACCTATTAAATAGTGGCAATGCCTCAAATGCCAATGGCTTCCCGAAGGGAGCCTTAATCCAAGTAATTTGGAAGGCTTCAAGACATAAAGCTTGAGAATCTGATCTCTAATAACTTCTAACTGGTACTGATGCTGCTGGTCAAAGGACTGACACTGAGATGTGCTAATAAACACACACTCACAGATGCTACTGTTGCAGAATATTTGTTTAACTATGCAAAGATGTGCTACATTTGTCTATGTTGTGGAACATTTGTCTAACTGTGTAAAGATATGCTGCATTTGCTTAATTATGTAAAGATGTGTTGCTGTTTTACCTTGCCTGCCTAAGGCATCTACCTGATAGGTCTAATACAAAGTTGTATGGCCAATAGTGAGGGAGGAGGTATAGGTGGAATTTCTGGGCGGGGGGAAAGGTAGGAGGAGGAATTTTCTTTCCAGGAAGAAAGAAAAAGTGATGCCAGGAGCTAGCCAGATAGACACAGAGGAAACAGGAAAATAGGAGATATAGAATGCAAGAAAGGTAAAAAGCCCTGAGGCAAAACATAGATAGATAGAAACAGGATAAATTAAGTTAAAAGAGATAATGGGCAAACATAAGCTAAGCCCAAGCATTCATATTTAATAAGAAGTCTCTGTGTCTTTTGGGGGAGCTAGTTGGTGGCCTAAAGAAAATGCCAACTTCAAGCTAATGTAAGACTTCTGGGTGAGCATGATGGATGACGTTACATAATAGTTATAAATTACATGAAGAATCTCTGACTCATTCTTCTATAGGGAGCGGTCAATAATACCTACTGAATACAAAATTGTAGCTAATAGTGAATAATGTAGGCTTGGATTTGATGTAACTGAGAGAAAACACCATAAGCTCCTAGTTTTGAAGGTTCTTTTATAATAAATTGTATTCTTTACTAGTTCAGAAATTTAAGCATTCATTAAAAACATTGTCAGCAGTGAAACAGATTTTTTTTAAGTTCTAAGGCCATCCAGCTTGCCTAGGTATGTAAAGGGAGAACGCAGCAATGGGCAGTTTTAGGCCCATAATGACATCTTTAAAGACTGAACCACGTCCCTAAGACCCCCAGCAAATGCACTAAAATGTTGTGTTCTCCCCCTTTATAAGTATGGATAAAAGTGAATCAGCAGCAATCAAATGTTTGGGGGAATATTGCTGCAGATTTTTGTTTTGAATGCATGATGAGAAAAGTAAGACCTGCCAGCTAAGGGAAGACTGGATGGTCTCAGATGTTTATATTCAGCAGAAAGATTTCAACCCATCCACCACAAACCTACTGTGAGGGAGATGAGCCATGAAATCCACTGCAATTTCAGGAAAGACTACAATTTAAAATGCAACTCTTTGCAGAATATCAATGTCTATGCATTGTTGCTAAATTCCATTAGTCACCCAAAATAATAGCATGCTTCAAGTTCACACAATCCATAATCAGAACAGCAATTACAGCCTTAAACATTTCACAGAAAAGATACTAATGGTTGGGTGTGAAGTGTGATTATGTGTACCTCCACATTTGGTATGTTCATTAAGCTGTTCAACCTTGATTTACCAAAACTAGCATGAGTTAATACATTGAATGCCAAGGACATCTTTATGATTCACAATTGGAGAATATTTTGGGGATCCTCAAAGAGGGGTTTGAACTATGGAGGAGCATGAACATAGCCCTGACTCTTTGTTCTTTAACTCTATTCTGTTTATAAGAGGGTGTCCTGATCATGTAGTATAGGTCTCAAAAATCCCATACTGTCTCCCCCATCTGGGCTCTTGTTTTATTCACTCTGTAGGCATAATTTCTCTCTTGTTTTATAATCAGAAATGTAAGAAAGACCAATGGGAATGAGATGCACCATTCCTGAACAAACGTGACTACTATCTCATCTTCTTTATTTAGATACACTGGGTTGAATATAATGCAAGATTCATAAACCTAGTAGGCAGCGAATGGAAGTCATCTCTTGGAACTCTCACTTATAACCAACATGAAGCTAGGCAGATTCTTGCAGATGTTAGTGTGTACCAGGTAACCCATGTGGTAAACAGAGATACAGGAACCAGCAACATCTTACTTCTTGGGCTGCAGCTAAATCAACCGAGATATTAAACTGAGATCTCTACTAAGCAAACAAGGGTAACTGCAAACATATAAGGCTGTCAACCCTTCCCATTTGAAATACAAAGGACAATGTTCCAGTAGAAGCACTGGAAGTTGACGTATTAGTCACTTTTCTGTGGCTGTAAAATATACGATAACCAAAGGCAACTGAAGGGAGAATGGGTTTATTTTGACAGATGGTTGCAGAGAGATGAGTCCATTATGGCAAGGGGCACAGCAAAATGTGGCAGGCACTGGCAGCAGAAGGAAGCTTAGAGGGCACATCTCTAGCAACAAGCAAAAAGCAGATGAGGAATTAGAAGTGGGGAAGGCTATAAAATTTTCAAAAGTCCACCCTGGTGCTGCACTTCATTCTTCAAAGCTTTACTTCCACACAGCCTCCCAAACAGCATCTCTAACTGGGGGCCAAGAGCTCATGGAGGACATTGCCAACTCAACATCTATAGTTGATAAAGCACATAGAAGAAAAACGGGGACTATGTAAGAATAATAAACAGTTTCTGAAGATTAAAGATATTTCATGAAAACCTGAAACAGTAAGAGGAGGAGCTACTTTTAAAGAAAATTGATTTCACCTGCATGTGCCAAAATTAAATGTAAAATAAGTGGAAAAAGAAAATATAAGGTTATTCCTGTGTTACAGGTTGTATTATAACTGTATATTAACATGGAGTTTCTGGATTTTGTTGTGAATATCTTGACAAAGACATTATGCCATTTCTTCTCCGTGTGTGTGTGTGTGTGTGTGTGTGTGTGTGTGTGTGTGTGTGCGTGCTTAGGCTAAGAGTCCAGAGCAGAGGCTGTATTCTACTTGGTTCATAGAAGGAATGATACCCTGCTGAACACGGGAAATACTGTCCCAACTTGGGCTCTAATAGGAACAAACTATAATAAAATCAATCTGATAGATAGCTTTTTACAAATAACCAATAGACACAAAAAGTTGACTGATACAGTGTGTGGATTACTTATCACAATTCCATGTTTTGAAGACTCTGTTTGGCACTCAGTGCCTTGCGATGTCACTTACTCGATCCTGAAGTCTGAATGTTATTCCTAGCCTTGCTTCCAAATTCTGTCTCAATGATATAGTCAGAAATATAGCCAATATGACAGAAAAAATGTGGAATTTAATGTTATGTGCATTTTCTTCTCTCTTTTCTTTCCTTGGCTATTACTTCTTCTTTAGAGATAGGGCATCCACCAAGGACTGGAGCTCATATATTCTTTCAAAAGCTAAGATATGTAAAGAGAAGATACCACCTCATCAAGCCAGGCAGCATCTTTAATGCAATGTATAATGCTAAGGGAGCTTCTAAACAAGGTGCAGATTTTATAGACTGCTTGTTTCACTTGGAAAGGGAGATGGTGCAAGGATAAAATAGAGGCTAATAAGCAAAGAAAGCAAAGCCCAGAGAGAGGGAGGGAACCTCTAATGACCAACCATACAACACCCATGCTAAGATGGAATCTATAGAAAATGTACTACCTCATTCTTTGTTTAATGCATTTTCACTCAGTATGTGCAATTTAGCAAATATTCAATACTGAAGATGTATTTTTGAGGAAAAGAAACACAATGTTGACACTCTTTGGGCACATAGATTTCAGTCTGTATGTGTCAACAACAAGAATGAATTCACAGAGTGGAGAAACAGAAGCATAAAGCGTTATCCCAGACATAGATGTCTCCCTGAGAAAAGAATGACATGGTAAATTCATGAAGGAGACAAAGGGAGCCTGTTGGTATGAACACCCATGGGAATGATAGGAAAACCAGCCATGCAAGCGCACTGGAGAAGGAATGGGTCACAGAGTTTAGCAGGTTGCAGCAGGTAGCATGGTCATCTTCCGGCCTCATAAGACACTGTGGCAAGAACAAGGGTCTGTGCCAGTGTTCTAAATGCATTTAAAGCCTCTGTCCAGTTTTGAGCAAGGGGTTCCAGAACATCATTAAGAGATATAACTTCTGTCTCAAAATACACAGTTTCTCAATATTTGTAGCAGATTGGTGCCAGGACCTCCATGGATACCACCATCCACAGATGTTCATATCTTTTACATAAAGAAACTCTACAGTTATTGGCACGTAGCCTAAGCACAACTTCTCTCATACTTTCTTCTCTGGATTATTTGCAATGCCTGAGGAAATGTAAATACTGTGTAAATCATTGTTAAACTACACTTTGGTGGGACAAATTACAAGAAGTAGTCTATACTGTTTTAGTAAACATGTAACTACTTTCTTCTGGAGTGGTTTTGATCCACAGTTGCTTGTGCCTTGTCCACTGACACACGATCCAGGGACAGAAAGATGAGACTCTACTTTGGAGTTCTAAAACAGCTTGGTTTTCCCATTGATTAGTTATCTGAAGTGGGCAGAAAGGGATGAACTGTGAGGAGTCAGATGATGCACCAGACCACACTCATATAACCAGTGTTAAGGAAAAAATCCATCTGCCAGGAGGAAGCTATCAGTGCTAAATGTTGTTGAAAGACGGAATCAATGAGACAGAAATGGAAGTTTATTGTGATGGGATTAAAGTTTCTCCATCACTCAAGGGGGTGAAAATGAACAGAAACAACGTAATTAGCACTACCGACAGTAATAGTAATTAGAACTATTAAAATCAGACCAAAGACCTGCCAAGAAATGTGGGACGTGATCTGCAGGTGTCACCTCATTAAGCAGTGCGACAACACCAGCACCTGTATCTAATTCTCCCTGTGGCAGACGAGAGATCTAACAAATACACCACAACTATTGACCAGCCAGGTAATTTCATCACCGACTCCAACACTTTTCCTACCTGTGGTAGCAGGGATGCTAAGGTGGCCCTGTGGCGCCTGTGCTTTTTTATAATCACATCTGTTCAAGCATAGACAGAAGCATTCCGGCTTCTAAGCAGGAGAATATGGCAGAGGTGGTAGGCTGGCTTGCTCGTGATTATGCTGGGAGAGACGGCAGAGGTTAAGATAATTTTGCAGCTTTTATGAAAACTTCCCATCTGATGATTTAACCAAAAGTGATATTGAGGTGACTTTTCAGGACACCTAGACATGAGAGCCGTATAGGAACAAAGGTTCTGTCTGGCCTAAAGCCTAGGTAGCATACTATTTAAGTAAAAGATTCTAAACTTGTGGGTCCAACTCCCATAGGGGTCACAGATCAGATATCCTGCATTTACATATTTACATTACAATTCAAAACAGTAACAAAATTAAAGTTCTGAAGTAGCAATGAGATAACTTTATGGTTGGGGGTCACTCCAACATGAGAAAATATATTAAAGGGTTGCATATTAGGAAGGTTGAGAACGGCTGCTCTAGAATACAGGGAACTAAGCAGAAAAAGGATGGCAACTACCTGGCCAGGATAGCAAAACTCAAGCTAAATGTGCGGCAACCACCCTGAAGAAAGTTTCCTCGTACCCTTGCAAGTCCCTAAATAGGTGTGATCCTGGTTGACTGACACCGTAAGAGAAACATTTGTCACTGAGTGTGTGATAATTTGTTATGAAGCAGGAAAGAGCTAATACGCTACTCCCAGGTAACATTTCAAATGAGAGCAATGACTTTATTTTTACCTAATTAGCTGGCATTATTTTTTAAAAAAACAGGAGGAAAAGGTGTATAATTAATGTGATATAGCTTTATCTATATTAAAGATGACACATTTTAGGAACATGTGAGGTCTTATGAACAACATTTTCTTATTACTAGGTAGCTCACAGAAGAATGTGCCATATTTGATTTGGTGCAGGGAGAAGGGGTGAATGGTGCCACATTTGTTCAGGACTCAAATAATAATAATATCAATGTCAATAAAGATTGCACTCATACAGTCTTCTGTTATTTCCTGTACTGAGAGAATTTACTCATTAAATGCTAATCAGATTCAGGGATAATGGCATCTATCATTTTGCAAATGGTTTCTTGAGTGCTAGAAACTATTTACATGAATATTTTGGGTAAGCACAGAATCCAATGTCCATAAAAGGTCTTTGAAAAGAAATATGAGATACTGTAGACTTATCATGAAAACAAGCGGTTTCCACTTTTAAAGTCAAGATGATTTGGGCAGTAGCTAAATTGTCCTTTTGAGTCATCTAAAATGCAATCTCTGGTCTACACCTATTTCACGATGGTCAGCAACATTTATCTGGTCATGGAAGCTGATTCTATTGTTCAATCTTACCTTAATATAACTGAGCATACAACTTACCATAGGCCACTTATACTATTTAAGTTCCTTCTTGTCTCAAAATCAGGGTTCTGAGAATGTGGTCCCTCAATCCAAGACACCAATACCACTTGAAAACATATACAAAATATAAAGTCTTTGTTCTCCACTAGATCTACTGTATTAGAAGCTGCAGGGTGGAACCAACAATCTTTTTAAATAAGCCTCAGAGTAATTCAAATACAACCCAAGGTTTAAGAACTTCTGCCCTAGATCTTGAACGGAGACAATGGCTGCCCACAGAGAAGCCTAATTGAGCAGGGCTAGGTAGGACATCCAGACACTTGGATGGGCTACCTTTATCCATTTATGACAGAATTGTTCCAGAGTCTTCCCAGCACTGAGGGTACTGAGCATCAATAGTCTGAAAAAGTTGGCTTTGGAAGTCTCCGTGTGCATCAGCAGCACACATAGCCTTGGAGATTAAAGCAACCATTTCTATGCTGAGCCCTGGAGGCCAGGCAGCATCAGAACCACATTCTGAGCATGGCTGGCTTAGTTCCAGAAATTCTGATTCAACCCCTGTGTGTGATACTTCTGGGCTGGAAACCAAATACACTTCCCTTTCTCTCTAGTTACAGAATCAGGGCAGGTCCGGTGATCTGTGCATACATGAATGGCTTTCGGCCTCGCCTTACCTTTGCAGCCACTTGGTAAAATCTACCTGAATTTTTACGTTCAGCTACTTGTTTAAAAATAGACACTACACATATTTCAGCACTAAGGGTTTTATTTCATCTGACCGAGTCTGAGTTTCAGCCACGGCAGGATTCTGAGGCACTTTTTATCTTATATGACATTTTGACTGTGTGGGGAGTTAATCCATTTAAGTTGACATATATGTGCTTATATAATATACATATTATATGTATATATACACACATGTATATATATGCATATATAAAATGCTTCTTTTCCTTTTGACATGTCTTGCTTCTTAAGATCATTTTGAGTTTTCTGGCAAGGCAGAGGAATCAAACTGAGTCTTTTCCAAATGCTAATTTGTGCCATATGTAGTTGGGAATCTAATGGGGACTATGAGACTTAATGAATTTTCCTGAGGAGAAAACTCAGAGTCAATCAATATATCGGCCCTAAGGTTCTCCTGAAGTAAGTATAGTAAGTAAAAGTAAGCTTTCCTTTTGATTCAGCGGTGGCTCAGCCTCAGCACTAAGGCAAGCACAAAGCACTCTGGGAAAACTCAAGTAGTCCCATGTTGTTTTTCATCTCTTCAGGACATTTTGCTTCTGTTGCTGCTCAGCTGGCTCCCTGCCCAGCCCCTTTTCTAGCTCAACACCACCTACCACTGTCTCTTTTACTCTCAAAACAGGCATTTGTGATCTTTGACTACCTTTGACCCGCTAGACACACTTCACTGAAGGGGAGGAAGTGCTGGAAGGCTGTGTACCCTCCAGCAACCTCTGAGCTCTTGACTGCCAGCTGCAGAAGAAGGAAGCCCAGCAACCCAACTGTAGGGCAGAACAAAGTTCCTCGTACAAGTTTTGTTCTGGAGCTCTCAGTGGAGCATAAATGAAGACTAGAAATCTAGCAGCAAGTTCAGCCTTGCTGGCTCCACTCCCACCCCCTTGCCCAGCTTTGGCAGCTCTTACCCCTGGTTTTCCTTCCTTAATATACCCTTTAGATACAGCTTCTTGCATGGGTTGGGAGCAATCAGTCTGGAGGAAGAGATCTGCTATCATTTATAACTAGTTTAGAAAAGAATGTTAAACTTGAAGCCAACCAGCCAGAATCATACATATTTACTTCTATTAATTGCTTTTTTTGGTCTCACTCTATTTTTGTGTGTTTTCAACCATCATTATTATATGCCCACCCAATGAGCGTTCCCTGGGTCTGAATTCTGTCTCAGTATTCTGCAGTTCATCTTGTACCATCCTTACATTATAAACTATTTTGACCATTCCTGAGAAATAGACACATGGAAACAAATTATGCACTCTAATGTGCAAACACTTTTATCAAAAGCATGGCCACATCATTATCTAAGAGAAGGAGCTTGATTTTAGGGGAGGAATATTTCCTACTAAGAAGCTATAAAAAGCATTCATTTACCTAATCCCCAAGTTAGACTTAATTTTTTCTTATTCAGAGCTAAAAGGAAACATATTCATAGCCACTGTGTGACTTCTGCATGCTAAGGATGGATTTCAGTTTTACCACCCACTCCGACTTCTCTCTAAAAAAAAAAAAATAACATAATGGTACACATATAACTTTATTCCAAAGCTGATTCATGGGTAGCACTAACTAGACTGGGTGAATGATCAAAAGCAAAAAGACATGAAGTTGGGAAGGGAGGATGTTGGGGGACCATGGAGAATTTGGAGGGGAAGATGAAGAGGAGCTAAACATGATTGGATACATGTCCAAATTCTCAAAAATAAAGAAAAACATTTTTAAACTCTATAAAAACATGAAGATATTTTTAAAAACATATATACAAGTAATATTTTTCTAGATGTTTTTGGAAATACTATTAATTTTATATTGTCACTTATTAGGAAGGGAGTGGATAGTGATGACTGATTCTGAATGGGATGAGGGAAGATGAGCAAGGCAGCTCAGAAAAAAAAATGGAAGTAAAGAGTGTAGATTTCAAAACTGAGAAAGTACAAGTTTAAAATGTTCCAATTATGAAATGGACAGGAGGCCATGGATCCATTTGTTAGCTTGATAAAAATATGTGCACACGCCAGAACAACACACTGTATTTAATCAATACAGTTACTTCTTTGTCGATTAGAGGTATAGTAGATACAAATATCTATAGAGAGATGCAATAACAATTAGTGAAAAAAGAGTCCATGAATTTGAAGAGAATTGGGGATGGGTATATGAGAGAATTTGGAGGGAGAAAAGGGAAGGGAGAAATGATGTAATTGTAGTATCAAAAAATGTGTTAGGTTTTTGTTTTTAAGAGGCAAACTCTGCAGTAAAAACGAAAAGAGCCTCATAATCATGAAATGCTCAAATTCAACACTTACTGAATAAAATTCAAGGCAATGCAAGTGTTAACATAAAAGCACTAAGGGGGGTAGGATCAGCGGGCATGACCCAGAACAGTGAAGATCACAGCTCTTCAAGAAATACGATTGTAGTAGCCAATGGGGAATGGGGAAGGGAGTGTTCAAGACCATATACAGCTAAATGAAAACAGATGCATTTTAAAGAAAGCAGATATTTCCACCTTCAGAATCAGATGCAGACACATTCGGAAGGTGGGTAGTGGGTTAGCACCAGTGAGGGGAAAGTGAATAGTCTCCTCACACTGTCCTTGAACACAGGGATCCAATGATTTGCTCCCCTCTGCCCTTCTGACAATGAGAAAGGAAGTAATAAGTTGTGAAAACTCTTTTACAAGACCTAATGTTTGCCCCAATTACTGCCCAGAACAGGAAGGCCAAAGAAAACAAACACAGGCAACTAATAGAAGACACTTGTCTTCCTTAGCACGCCCTTGACTTAACCTTTAGGAGAAGTTGGATAAATTCTCCCATTCACTCCCTTCATTTGCATATGCTGAAAAATGAGGACACCAGGTACTTTATTTTAGTCAACTGGGGGTGGGGAGCATAGAGTCATTCAAATGTTAAAGAAAGGGAAGTTGGAAAAGAGTAAAAGACAGTTAAGGAGCCAGACTTAGAACAAGTGGGAGAGACCAGAGGACTCTTGAGTAAAACTGCACCCTGAGGAAAAAACATACAGCTGCTGCGGGGTGCGGGGAGGGGAAGAAGGAAAAAAAATTACAAAAACACAACCAAAGATTTAAAAGGGTTTCCCTTTATTATTTTCTGTGCTTTTCTATTGTATGTATAAATTTCTTTTGGAAAGAAAGAATACAAGGAGGGAGGAGGAACTATGGAGCACAGTGCTAGCTAGCTGTGCAAACTTCCTAGGGCAAGCCCAACAAGCTGAGGTCAGCCATTGGCTTGTGCCCCTGCAGAGAGGCAGGGGCTATGGGAAACATGAGTGATGTAAGTGAGAAGAGGAAGCCAGCTTTCAGGACTACATACATGCCCATCTGCGCTCCAGCAGACTGACTAATGGTGGGAGCAGTTTTTACAACAGGGTCCCCTGAAAATCTGCTAGGAAAGAACCAGTCAGTGCACCTCCCATCAGGTTTCTGTACACGCGCAGACCCGAATTTCCCCTTGTCACAGCAAAGGAGCACTTTGAGAACAGAGAATTCATTGAATGGTGCCACAAAGTCAGGCATAACAAATAAACAAAGTCCTTGGATGACTTTTCTCAAATTCTAAACTAGGTGATGAACTAAGAAACATTTGATGGTGGAACTGTTCCAAGAGAAAAAAAAAAAAAACATGGCACAGGCACAGTGCCAGAGAGAATTTCTTTGTATCTCTCTTTCTTTTCAATTAAATATATTATCATTTTTTAACAACATCCATACATCCATGTATAAAGATAGCTAAGGGAAAATAATTACTATCTTAGATGATTCTTTTGCCAAAGACACAACAGAGGGGAGAAAGAGTCACTTAGTATGTCCAGAGAGGCTTTTTCCAGTTCACAGTCTTTAAGCAGAACTCCACTAACCAACACCAGTGATCAGTTCTGGATATGAGTCCTATCTGTTGATTCCCTGCAGCCTCGAACTCTCAAAAGAGAATGGATTTTGATTTTGTATCTATTCACTTCACAACTTATGTTGTGATAAAAGTATTTTATCCTCTAGTGTTTTGAACAACTGAAACTTATAATCTCTCTTGCAACCTAAATATCGACCAGCTTCACTGTCATCCCTGTGTCTATAATTTTTCAAAAGAAATAACTCATGAATCCTTAACATAGGCTTCAAGTTCCCAAGAGGACAGATCACCATTTTCAATCTTGAAAAATGTACTTCTTACTGCGCAGATAAAAATAAAGCAAAATAATAAATCTTTTCCAGAATTATTTTTAAAAAAGTAAATACAAGGACTGGCTCTGTAACTCTAGAGATGTAGTTCTGTGATGGAGCATTTGTCCGGCCTGCACAGGTCCTGGTTCATCCCCCACATTGCAAAATGAGGAGAGAGAACATCAAGCTCCCTCTCTTCTCCCAGAAAAAAACAAAAAAACAAAAAACCCTATTTAGCTCAAACATTGGGCTAGTCTTTAGGGAAACTATTCTATCTTGCCTTTTCTTAAAACTTCTGTCATTTTCTTGTTCTTTGCCTTAACATATAGGCAGATGATTGCTTGCTTCCCTCTGACCTAAACCTTCTTACTTTTCTGTGGGTCCATTTCTTTCATTTAGGCCGCATTGCAAATATATATATATATGTCGTTTTTCACATCCTAGGTTATTGGGATTTTCAGTCACAAGTCAGATGAATCACATTTGCTCTATGTGGGTCAGTCAAAATTAAGTACAGAAATCTCTTAAGTACCAAAATTGGTCCTATTCTGTTTTATGATTATGGAATTAAATTAACCTGAGTCTTAAGCACTGTATGTCTTTCGGCGTTATTATTTTTGTATTACAAAAGCTAGGCCACAGCAAATAGTCCAACCTCAAAGAAAGTACATAGATTTCATAATTTTCTCTTTCACTCTGTTTTTATTACTTGACAGAACCTTTCAGAGTGTAGCCCTTCACCCCCTTAAGTGTATCACCCGAAAGCTTGTAAGAAACAAGTTTCTGGGTACCACCAAAATCACCTAGCTTGGAACTCTAGGGGGCTAGAACCAACAGTCTGGATCTTACCAAAATCCTACAAATGATTCAAGTGTTTCTTTCAGTTTGAGAACTTCTGGGTGGGCAATTATGATTGCAGACAAACATGAGCCATACCTGGGTTTCTTGTTCTGAATAATTGCCTTATTGAAAAGTAGTTAGAAAAACATCCTCATGATGATCAGATGCTGTTCTTAAATAAAATGTATAGCTGAAAATCAGTATGATAGAAAGTATTTATGCAAATATAAAGAAAACTAATTCCAAATACAACAGAGTCTGACTTTATACTGTGTCCATTCTGCAAGTCTATTTTTAAAGAACAAGGACACAGTTTGGAGAGACTCATTGTCTCATTAAAAGCTATTTAATGATGGGACCCCAGTGATTCCTTTAATATCAGCTCAACAATATATCAGCATTCCTGGATGCCTTTACAAAGCATGTTCTGATGGAATTCTTACTAAGCCACTTACAGGACACAGAAAACTGAGGGGTAAATTGTCACCATTTGACTGGTGATGCTGCATGTGCTTCATCGTGATAGATCATATGCTCTTTACCCCACACAGGGATGTGGATTTTCACAGTAAATTCTTCTTCTTCTTCTTTGGGTGGGGGATCTGAGGTACGGGTTCTCTGTAGCTTTGGAGCCTGTCCTGGAACTAGCTCTTGTAGACCAGAATGGCCTCAAACTCACAGAGATCTGCCTGCCTCTGCCTCCTGAGTGCTGGGATTAAAGGCATGTGCCACCACTGCCAGGCCTCACAGTAAATTCTTGATGAACCTGTGCATATCTTAAGGCAGAGGTAACCCACTGACCACCACTATTGGCACCCCCCCCCCACTGCAGAGAACTGTGAGGAAAGCCTTTCTGCATCATGAGTTGGATTTCCCAGCAACCCTGGCATTTGTGGGCATGTGAGTAGTGCTCACAAAAGAAACAGGAATCAAAGAAAGGTAAGGGCCATATCTGGTCTTATCCTGTCCTCTTCTTTCTTCATAGGAAAGATGAGGAGACCCTAGAGGATGCTGTCGCTAATAGATTAGAGTCTACCTGAATCATCAGTAGAAGAAAGCTGCCTTTTAGGAGAATCACCTATCCTGGACTACTTAGTAGACAAGAAATACTTTTGTGCATGTTAATCTGTTTAAACCCTGGACTTTCATTTTTTATAGGAGATATGATACTCAGATAATTATAGGGCACAAATAATAATCATATTCCTCTAAGATGACAGACATCGTAATCTCAGTCCTAAGGAAAACTGTGTACATACAGAACACCAGGAAATAAAAAAAAACCACCTTAGAGGAGAAGAAACAATTTTATCTCCATGTTTTAGAGATGAAATTGAGACCACTCACTCTGTGTGTGAAGCGTTTTAAGATCCATACTCAGTTGCCTGTGTAACTAATGCTTTGCTGTGTAATAGAGTCTCCAGCCTCCGGAAGCCTCAATACCTGGGTCAACAGACTGGACTGACTAGATAAAGCCCTGTGGAATACACAGTCAGCGTCCTTTCTCAGAATTTATGCTTATGTTTCTAAGTCAGCTACCAGCTTTTTCCAGTGCAGTCTCTTTTTTGCAGTGGGCAGTGCTCATTTCAGTCACTCAAAACTGGTCAAAGTGCTGAGAATTAGAGAATGCTGAGTGCCCAGCTCTAAAGAGGATATCTGCATCACTCCCTCTAAGGCTCAGAGACTATCACAAAGAACAGAACAGAAAGAATGTAAGAGCTGGGGATAGGGTAGCGTGCTGTAGAACGCCGTCTTTTTGGTATTTTATGTCCACTGCACTCACCCTTACAATGGCTTTGATTATCTGCTGGAAACCGGAGTCTGTCCACATTCTATCACGGAGAAGAAGGGACTTGTCCTAGTCCTCCCTAAGGGTAGAGATAGTTAATGGTGGGTGGACAGGAGGAGATATTTTCTTCAGTAGTATAGCTACTAGGACTACTTGTGGTCTTATAGATCATCTCTCCCCCAAGCTCCCATAAGCAAACTTAATGAAACCTACAGGGAAGAATAAAAGGGAAGGAGGGGAGGGCAGGCAATAGGAAGAGGAGGAAGGGGAGAAGGAAGAGGAAGGATGAAGGAAAAGAACACGATATGAAAGCAAAAGGAGAGCTGGTTCAGAAGAGGAAGGAGAATCTGTGAAAGGGAGAGGGACATGAGAGGGTAAGAGGAGTGAATATGATTAAAATAGAGCCATATACATGTATGCAAAAATCATAAGCACTATTATATATACTGATTGTGGTGGCTTGAAAGAAAATAGCCTCCAAAAAATGGCAGCATTAAGAAGTGTAGCTTTGTTGGAGTAGATATGGCCTTATTGGAGGAAGTATGTCACTGTGGAGGTAGGCTTTGAGGTCTCATATATGCTCCAGCTACCCCCAATGTTCAGATCACTTCCTGTTGCCTGTGAGTCAAGATATAGGTCTATCTTTTAGCATCATGTCTGCCTGTACAGCACCATGTTTCACTATGATGACAATGGACTAATCCTCTGAACCCGTAAGTCACCCACTTAATGTTTTCCTTTGTAACAGTTGCCGTGGTCATCGTGTCTCTTCACAGCAATAAAGGCCCTAATTAAGACACTGATATGTGCTAATAAAGCATTTAAAAACATAGCAAATATTCACTAACATAAGATTTACTAGGTTTGCTTAAATATTATGGTCTCTCTAAAGACTACTGCTATATTTTCATGTTTATAGACATTTTCATGTTCCTAATTAATCTGAGCCAGTGACTGGAAGCAATGATCTTGAGCCAGCTCTGTAGTGGGAAGGAAGAATATTGACATCCAATCATGTTGAAATGATTAATAATAATGTATAAGTAGACACAGTGCAATATCAAGCTTCCTTCTCCCAGTAGACCCAAGTATATAGGGCCTCTAACTTTTGTTCTGTCTTTCCATACAGAATACCCACTTTAATTTTCTAAAATAATTTTGCTTGTTTTTTAATGGTGTTTTGTGGGGTAGGTTTGCATTATTTACAAATGAAGAAACAGAGTCTAAACCCCAAGCACTGCTGTGTGCTTAGCAGAAACCTGGTAAAGTGGTTGGGTCTCACCCACCAATCTTTTCAGTCACCCCACATTCTTAGTATTTTCTTCAAATGTCGTTTTCAGTCTGTCTGTGGTTTCTTTTTCACTAATTTTCTCTATTTTAGGGGTTTTTGCAGGTTTTTATTGTGATAAAATACACTTAACTCACCAATTACCATTTTAATCATTTTAAGTACACAAATCAGTAATATTAAGTGCATCCAGACCACTGAGCAGCCATTACATCCTACTCAGAGTCTTCTATCTTCTCAAACTGAAATTCTGCCCACATCAAATAATAATTCTTCATTATCTGCTCTCCACCCCAGCTTTTGACACACTACATCCTACTTTCAACCTTGGCCCATTTAAAAACCAAAAGAAAATTTCATTATTTAATGGTTTGGAATTTATAGAAAAATACAGCAATATAAATATATGTACACTTCTGTATATCAAATTCAATGGCCCCTATAGTTAATATCTTATATTAGTATGGTACTTAGATATAATTAATAAAGTGACATTGACACTTTAACTAAAGTTCATCTTTAATTCATATGTCCTTACCGTGACCCATTATGTTTTTTCTGTGACACAATCAAATTCAAGAGGACACTACATTCAGGTCTCCTATCTTCCTATACTGTTAGTGTTTCCCGGGTCTTCCTTGTGTTTGATAACCATTACAGTTTGCATCTACCTCTATCTTTACCTTTTTCTCTCTCTACATTAAGGCCAGCCAATGCTATGCAATTCTCTAACACTGACCTGCACCCAAGTCCTTCAAGAGCCATTCCACTGCATCCTATCCAAGGTACTTGTCATCGATATGACTTAACAATGACAATTGGCTCTATTTCTGCCAGAGGATGATTTCCAGACTTCTCAAATCTAAAGCAATTCTTTGTATCTTCATTTAGAGCACACTGCCTGGAAGGAAAAGACTCGGAGACGCTTCCGTTAAGAGCTAGGAAGTTAGTTGCCTTGAGGGGCATTTTGTAAATCAATTATATGGGGTTATTCTGTTTGGGGAAGTTATCATTTTTCTAAATTATCTGTTTACTTTTTTCATTGAAAATAATAGCATGATCTCAGCAATATTCACCTTATACTTTGAATACAACTCTATATTAGATTATTTATGTTGTTGCTTTAAATTGCTCCAGCTCTGGGTATTAAGTCTCCTTCACTGACTCCTGTGTTCCTTTGTTATAGCTCCCCTGCTGTGTTTTGCACACTTTCTTCCTGACATTGGTAGGTACTCCAGGATCATCTTCAAATGACTGTCTCCAGCCTTAGTCATTTATTTCTCCTTGGGAACTGGCATTTGAAACTGACATGATATGGCTAAACTTACTCACTTCTAATAATGTGCCATAGCTTCTAGGTCTGCTCAGTGTACAGAGGTTGAAAATGTCTTAATTAACTCCCCCACAATCACCCACACCTACAGCTGCTCCCATATTTATCCACCTGCACAGATATAAACTAAACATGGGTTCATACCACTGTCTACAGCTGGAGTCCATGAACACATGCATCGGTCTAGGCCTATACCTCTTAAGGAACAACTACGCATATCCATGGTGACAAACCTTGATCCCATAGCTAACCCCTATATACTCCACTCTAGCACATAGTACAGTGGTTTTGGAGTTGTCAACTCCCATTCCTATGGGAAACAATGTTTTTGGTTTTGGTTTTGTTTGTTTCTTTGGTTGGTTGGGTTTTGTTGTTTTTTGTTATTGTTTTGTTTTGCAAGACAGAGTTTCTCTGTATAGCCTTGGCTGTCCTGGAACTAGCTCTGTAGATCAGATTGGCCTGGAACTCAGAGATCTGCCTGCCTCTGCCTCCCCAGTTCTCAGATTGAAGGTTTCTACCACCACTGCCCAGCAGGAAACAACTTTATTGACTAGGTATTTTTGTTCTTAGTTTTACAGATTCCATTTATTCCCAAAGTTACCTAAATCGGAATTTTTTTCCTAACTCCCTTAAGCAAAGTTGTTTCATATTTCTGTGATACAGTTAAAAACTTATTACAATCTGCATTCTCTCCTAAGATGCCTTTAGTCTCCAAATTGATGTTTAAAAACCTGAATTCGCTAAGGTTCCTTCTTGGGGCTAAAAGGTGCCACGGACTTTTATAAATGCACAAAATTGCATGTACCTGCAATTCTGGTGTTACTGCACATTGACTCCTACCCTAAGAACATCCACTGTGTTTCCTCTTTACAGTGCCTTCTACACTTTGAAGCAACTAACCATCACTTTCCCATCTCTATGCCTCTGTCTATTCTAGAATGTCACACAAATGAACGCATCAAAACCACAGCCTTTTCAGACTGGCTGACTTTACATAAGGGTCATCTAGGTGCCTGCCTGGTTTGACACTCACTAGGCATTTCTCACTTAATAGCATTCTATTCAATTCCTCATAGTTTATGCATTCGTTGAAAACACCGTTGCTTCCAGTTTGGAGCTACAAAGAATAAAGCTTCTATAAAAATTTCCACAAAGATTCCTGTGTGGACACACGTTTTCATTTCTACCTCCAAACAGAATTGTTAGATCAGGTGCTAAGAGGGTAATTAGTTTCATAATAAACTGCCAAATTGTCTTCCAAAGAGAGTGACCACTGCATCCTCACAGGATTCGGCACTGTCTCCCTTTGCCTTTTTGAAAATTCAGTGATATTTCACAGGGATATTAATTTATAGTTCCTACATAACAAAGGATTCCAAGCATTGTTCATATATATAGCTACCCTGTAGTGTCCCCTTCTTGTAAATTTTTTAAAAAGACTACGTTCTTACTGTCAGTTACTTAATCTTTGTATATTCTGTATAGAATTCCTTTCTCAGAAAAGCTTCCAAGTATCTTCTCACAGCTCATGCTGTTTCCCTTCATTCTTGCAAGGATAACTCACATGACACAAACTCTTCACTTTAAGTCTAGTTTCTTAAAATTTTCTTCCAAAAATCATACTTTTGATGTTACAGCTAGACTACAAAACCACTCAAAATTTCTTTTTGTGGGGGGGGATCAATTATGGGAGTATTCCACGTCGTTAGCTGAGACAGGGACTCTCTCTTGGCCTGGAGCTCACACAGTAGACTAGGTTGGTTGACCAGAGATTCCCTGGCTTCCACCTGTGACTGCCTCCCCAGTGCTGGGTTGAAAAGCACACACCATCTCATCCAGGTTTTCCACATGGGTTCTGGGGGTCAGACTCAGATTTCCTTGAGTAGCAAGGCCTTTTCTGACTGAGCCATTTCCCTGGCACTAATTTTGTGTTTGTAAGCCAGGTTTTATTGGTTTGCGTTTTATATTCATGCCTGTCACTCATTTTTAGCTAATGGCAACTCACTTGCATTTACAGACTGTATAAGGCAGAAGCTCCTTGTTTGAGTTTAATTTAGTTTAATTTATGTTTGCACATGCACACGCATTTGCTCAAAGACCATTTGCTATATGGACTTTACTTCCCCATTGGGTTGTTCTTGTGTTTTCATAAAAACCTGCTTGCTGTATTTATTCCCAGTGACCTATAGGTGCAATTCCATTTCCCAAAAACATTTTTTTCTATATTATTGCAGTTTTATAGTAAATTCAAAACCAGGTAAGGGAGCTTCTTCAGATTCAGTTTTTCATCTTGACTAGGGTCAGGTCTTTGAATTATCATATACATCCTTAAACCAGTTTATCAACATGTGATTACATTGAATGTATAGTTTAGTAGGAAGAAACATTTTGACAATATGGAATCTTCCGACCGATAAACACAAATAGCTCCAAAATCCTCCAGATCTTCTTTGATTTCTTTTAACAGGATTCCACACACATCTGACTGAGATATCTCACTAAATTTATCCACAAGAAATTTCTTTTCATGTGTATGTGTGTTATTTCAAATTCTAGTGCCTCATCTTGGCACATAGCAAAATAACCAATAGATCGTAACCCTAAAATCCCAATGAACTCACTGTCTGCTCTGGAAAATTTGTTAAAAACAGACCTTTTGGGTTTTCTAACACAGAAATTCCTGCCATACATATAAAGGCATTTTTATTTCTGCCTTCCATTTGGGTCACTTCATGCTCTGATTCCTCTGCTTTTCAACTGGATCAATTTCAAGTCTTTCACCGCAGTCCATCTGACTCCCATGTTTCTCCTTCTCAGCGTCTGGACTGTCCACCTAGTCCTATATAAACAGCTTGCCACATTTCCCTGTATTACACAGCTCCTTTTAAAACACGCCTAGGTTCAGTCACTGTTAAGTGCCCTTACTATCCCATCATCACTAGCAAGGCTTTCATTAAGTAAATAAGCTCTCCACTCATGTTGTTTGAAAACAGAACTGTGAGTAGAAGAAAGACTGTAAAGACTCATAGAATATCCAGACATTTGCACAGTTTTCCTGAAAATGCAGCCAGCAGAACTCCCTTGGTAACCTGTGCATTTCATCATAACCAGAGAAAGGGTTGTCCACCAGCCAAAGGTCCTTGGATATTGACGGTGACTATGATGATAGCTACCTGACTTGCTTTTTCTTTCAATCCACAGTCTCTCTTGCTGCCACCTGTCTAATCTTTCCTTTTAATCTTTAGGATTAAAGATTTAAAATTAGAAGTTTAGGGTTCTCTGCCTAAATTCTTATGTCTTTCAGCTGCTCCTTTAAACTATTAAAGGTCTTACTATCTTTGTTAGTCTTTTTATTCCTGTACTAAACTGACTTTATTTGATTGGATTGTTTCAATCTAGTGTTCTATAGTTTGTATGTACATATGCATTTGTAATGTATGGATTAATAATGTGTATGTTCATATACTTGAATGTTCTATTTCTTCACATCAACAAAAGTTGTTTAGGAGACAAAATTCCACCTCGTATTCATTGGCAGTTCATACACAATCAATTACACTGGGTGACTGGTATCTACTGGGTGATTGGTATCTCTTTTAATTAAAGATCCTGCCTAGTTTTAACATAAACCAAGCAAATAACTATTAAATATGAATTAAAAGAATTGGACCCAGTCTCTAATTAAACTGGATGTGTTCTAACTTGGTTTAAGATTACCACTAAGTAAATAAAAAGGGCAAAAGAAGGGCAAAAGTCTAGATTATTAAAAACAGCTTCAGACGTTTTTCTCTCCCGCACAGAAGTGGGGAGGTAGGAGTCCAAGTGTGGTAAGGACACATAGCAAAGTTATCTGACTCTGGCTTTTTCCACCCAGCAGTCTCTCCTACTGTAGGTAGAGATGGGTACCCAAATATCATTTAGACTCATCATTCTGGGCTGCAGCAGACAAAGGTAAGGGATACGCATGCCTATTTCTCGAAGGAAAGGCCCTGAAATCCCTACTGACTTCTCGTAGGGACACCTAGCTGCTTAGTGTAGATGCAGGAATAAAGGGAAGAGTGGATGCCAAGTCTGCTGTATGCAGGCTTCTTCTGTCTTGAATGAGGATGTTTATTTCTCCATGTGTTTGGATTACATATGTTGCATGTGTAATCCGCACACTCCTCAGGCATCAGAGAGAATGGAGTCACTAGGTACAACTGCACCTCTGCAGGATGATCCAACAGAGAAACCTGCTTCCCAGGCTGCTCATCCCCAGAACAGCATCTCTCAGGAACACCTACAAACACCTCTTCCTCAAAGAAAGGGAAGGAAACATCAATAATCCACATCTTCCCTTTGGGTCCTCCCAGTCATTTTCCCTGACAGGTGATTCTCCTTTCTAGGGAGCTAGCTTTTTTTTCTGACCTGAAAACATGAAATTAATCCAACCCTGAGATTTCATCACAGAACTGAAGGTTGTCTTAGAAATCCATCCTCCATGACCTTCATTTTGTTTTTAAGATTGAAGTTCTATAGTGACACAGTAAGGATGCAATTTAACTGGGACTATAGCTTTGGGGGTGAGAGATGATGATCCAAATTCCCAATATGCCAGCAAATAAACTCCACACATGTACTTCTGACCCAGTGTCACCCAACTAATGGACATTTCCATAAAACCTGGTCCAAAGGAACACAGAAGAATGATACACATGACATTTACCCTAGAGACAGCATTTATCCCTGTTTAGAGTCTCTGTTCATTCTTTCCTTTGCCTTTTGGATTGGTTTTCACCCAGGTCATGGAGTTTATGGCCATGGATTCTTTGCTAGTTAGCCACTATCAGAAGACAGCATCTACTGTCCAATGGATTGGTCATTCTTTAAACGGGATTTTACTATGTGCCCAGGCTAGCTTTGAACCTGACTTCTTCCTGCCTCAGCCTCCTGAGTGTTGGGATTGTAGGCATGAGCTACCATGGCCAACTGGCAGCTAGCTTTCTAAAATTCCCTCCCAAAGAATTCTGAATTAGACACATCAAGACAAAGGACTACACTTTTCTTTTTCCGAGCTACAAAACTGTATAATTTTAATTATACAAAATGTTTGTTCTGACATGTTTATCATTTTTTCCATAAACAGCAAACTTCAGAGGTAAAACACATTTGTCTCTTAATTGGCATATTCTCAATACTTTCCTGTTTATAGCTTTACACAGGAACCTGTTAGAGCTACTTTGCTGCTTAACATCAAATAGTCCCTGGGAGCCTGGACTATTTATTTGCATATTTCCTATATTTAGCCGTTGGCTTTGTTCATGGCCCTGTCTCTTCCAGCCCACAAATGCTTTAAAAGACTCAAATTTTGAATCCTCCTCAGTCTCTGGGACCAGCCATCCTCACACAGACTGTATGCTCAAGGCAATCCATGTCACACAGTCACACATCACAGAACATGTTACAGACTGCTGTTTCAGCACCAACGAATGTTTTGTCACCAGAGCTTATACTAAGAAGCCCTACGTCACAGCAGTACACTTTACAGAACTCCACATCATGAAGACCCAAGTCGCCGAACTCCATATCACAGAACTCCATGTCAGAAGACTTCATGTCATAGAACTCCACTCCACTTGTATGACAGAAGCCCCCACCACAGAGTCCTATGTGGCAGGACTCCAAGACACGGAGCTGTGTACCGAGTCCTTTTCAGACAATGCTTGCATTAGATACCTTTCTGGAAGGGAAAGTAATTGCAGGAAGTAGATAATGTCCCCCAGGGACAGAACTGCGATTTCTCCTTGGGATTCCAAAAGCAAGTGCTGAATGAAATATGATTAAATGGAGGCCTTTTTTCCACTGTCAGTGAAATCCCAAGACTGTCAGTGGGTTTATTTCATAGCTCATTGCAAAATAAATCTTACTTCTTTTTAAAGGCAGATTAAGTGTTCTGGGACAGAATCTTGCATGTTTCTACTTTGATTTAAAGCAACAACAAAATACAGGATTAAAGGGGTGTGTGCTTAAACAGTTCAGATAGCAACTAATAATAATTATAAGAAAAGATTCAATATCTTTATCAACTGAAAAGAAGAAAATGCTAAGAAATGAGAAAAATGAATCTTGACTAAGCTGGTGACTTGCTCTGGCACACTTCTAGGTACTTAATTCTCATGACAGAATAAGAACAAGGTCAACATTGCAATCTCAAAATGTCAGAATCCTAGTGATTAACTACTCAAGCCTTGAAAAAGCAGGCCTGTCTAATTATCTTTACCATGGCCACGACGTCCAGTCATGAGCAGATGTGAAGCAGAGAATCACACAGACAAGGAGAAAATGAGGGAACATGACAGGGGGTACAGCTCACTAGCAAGAGAAGGGTTGCATTCATTTGGTAGGACCAGTAGTCTTGGAGTGGGAAGGTTTAACTACTTCTACCTTTATAATGTTAGGAAGTAATATTTAATAAGTTTTCTTTAAGATGAATTATGAGCCAGTGATAAAAGTGCCTGCCTGTTAGGGGCTGGAAGCAGGAGGGTTATGAATTTGAGGCAAGCTTGTACTTAACTACATAGTGAATTTAACGGCATCTTGTGTTACGAAATAAGACCCTGTCTCAGGTCCAATAAAGATAAATAAAATGTAAACGGGGCTAGGATGTAGCTCAGAGGCAGTGCACTTGACTCAAATGTATGAGGTCCGAGATTTGACCCTCAGATATGAAAACATGATAGGGGAAGCTCAGGACATTATTAACTTTGCTTTATAACTGTGTTTGCCACCACAATAGAGGTAAAAACAGGATTGGTTTTATTCTACCTCTTAATTATGAAAGGATAGTTCCCACCTCCCTCGTCTATTTCAAACCATGGCATCTTCCCTCTTCAGCCATTTTAGATTACTGAAGAAGGCGCCATTGAGGGGAAATGGCAGAAATGAAGCAGCGGAGAAATGGTGATGACATCTTGAAAAGAAAGCCACCTTGATTCTGCACAATTGTCTTTTTGTTATTAGATTGCTCTTAGGGAGTCACTTGGGTTTTGCCCAGATACTTTTAGGTTCCATATAGATCGATAGATAGGAGTACGGCAAGGGAGAACTTCAGACACCACAGCTTCCCTCTTTCTCCTCAGCACCACACATTGGGTAAATTCTGGAGACAGCTGTTTATCAGTGGAGTGGGTTCTAGGCATCTAGTGGGTAGAGGGCAGCACCTTCAGCCAGACTATATTTAATAGCAGCATGTTGTTGTATTACTGACCCACACTCCCTGCCCTGGATGATATTCAGTATCAGTCAGGGGCACTTACAGGCGAAACTACAAAGGGAAATAAAGAGCACAAGAAACTCGATTTTCTAACTGCAATCCATTTCAAATCCTCCAACATACCATTTCAACACTAAGAAGAACCAGAGTAAGAAAGGCAACTTTTCATTTTTCCTAGTTAGGCACTGGCGGTGCTAATGAAGAGCATACATACTTTGGCAGTTTTGACAAGGAGTTTGTACTTTTTGTACTTTGATTTGATGAGTACACAGTGTACCAAGTATACTAAAAAATGTTAATTTGTATACTAAAAATAATTGTCAATTTGGTTAAAGCACTTTTCTGTTTTTAATTGCCTAAAGCCATACTTGTTCAAAGAAAGCAGAGATCATTAAGGGGTATAAAATCTTCTCAGAATGCCAAATCTGGACCAGCTATGCCTATTTTTAGCGTGTATTTTGTTCTTCCATTCTTTTACTAGATCTTGACCGTCCAAACATTTGTCTGCAGTAAATACCCTATTCCCTTCCCAAGCACACATATACATGCTTACAAAACTAGCTGAGAGGAAAACAGAGACATTACAATAGATTTGGAAGATAACACGTGACGTAACTTCCCCTGAACTTTACAAGAGTTAGTTCAAAATGTGGGTAGGCCTGAATGTGTGGCCTAAAGGCAAATGAGGACATCAGGAGAAGATACACTGTGAAGGGCCTTTTGGCAGAGGTGTGATGGTTAATCATGGCTGTCAACATGACTGGATTAAGACAGCCTTTAAAAAATTTGTAAAACCCACTGCTGGGTGTACTACTAAGGCATTTCAAGAAATATTGGCATTTGTCTCAATGAACGGAATGAGGTAGGCTCTTCTGACTGTGGGTGGCATCATCCATTAGAGGCCTGGAGAGAACAAAAACCAAAACGCTTGTACACAGAGGTAACCCGACATTTTTCCTTATCACTTGTGGACAGCAGAGAGCAGCTCCTCCAGTTTGTGATAACAGCCTTGCACCTGTGACTCTCAAAGGGCTCCCAGGATTTCAGGCTCAGATTTGGACTGCACGATTAATGGGCCTCATTCGGAAGTTTTCCATCTCATGAAATAAACAGATACTGGCACCCTGGCTCCCCAAGCTACAGATGGCCAGTGAAGGGCTATTCTACCTCTGATTACGTAAACCAATCTAATGAACCCATTCTTGTAATTATGTATGTACACTTCGGTGGTTTGAGAGAAAATGGTCACTGTGGAAAGTGACCTGTGGGAAGTGGCACTGTAAGGAGATATGGACTTGCGAAAGTAGGCGTGGCTTTGTTAAAGGAAGTGTGTCACTGGGGGTGGGCTCTGAGGTGTCAGAAGCTCAAGCCAGGCCTAGTGCATCTCGGTTTCTTCCTGCTGCCTGCAGATCCACAGGTGGAACTCTCAGCTCCTCTCCAGCACCACGTCTACCTAGCTGCCACCGTGCTTCCTGCCTTGATGATAATGGACTAGATCTCTAAATTATAAACCAGCCCTAAGCAAATGTTTTCCTTTCTACAAGTTGTCCGTGGTCAAGGTATCTGATCATAGCCAGAGAAACACTAATAGTTATCCTATTGGTTCTGTTGCTCTGGAGACCCAAAAACTAAGAAAGATGGGAGCTATAAGAATTTACAGTTTCATTGGGGCATGGCTCTAAAGAAGATGTGCCAGAGTGGGAGGGAGTGGAATTGGAAAGGAAGGCAAAGGCTGCAAGAACTCAAGTGCCACAGAAGCCTAAACTAACTTTGGTGAGAAACAAAATAATAAGGAATGCAGATGTACACAGATAAGGCAATCTCTCATGAAATGCAAAAGTCAAATTTTAGCTCAGGCTCTATAAGTAGAGTAACTGTTCCCACCTAAAGAAGAAAAATAAAATGCCCCCTTTTACTGTGTTCAAAGAAAAAGGTGGATTGAGGACACGGTGCCGAGTTGTCATAGGCTGTGAGGCCAAACAAGCCCACAAAACCCATCTCTTGGGTTGGTTAGTAAAGCTGGAGACAAGAATCTGGCAGTGCATTCTGGAGGCAAGTCAAGCCCCTTTATGAGCTGCACTGCAGTATTTCTAGACTGAATGAAAAATCACTGGGATCCAGAGCCCCAAACAAAACACACATCAGCAAGGACTAGCCCTTGCATCTAGCAGCCTAGAAAAGAAATGGCATGAGGTGTCAGAGAAGTCCAGGAAACTAGGACAGAGCAAAGCATAGGTCAGCGCAGCACGATGCAGCTCCTCCTATATGTATGTCAGAGAAGCACAGTGCAGGGAGTGACTCCTGTGTGGTCAAGGCCAGTGTCTCAATATGCTGGCCTAAGGCTCGACAGCAGTGTCCTGCCATGCAGTATGATGGTTCCAGGGTTGGTACTGTGCTTAGCTATAGTTCACTAAAACATTGTAAATGTTATTGCATGTATACACGCTCACGATGCTCTTTAAGCCCACCGAAGTCTTTGAAATACGTTATTTAAGGTACTCAGAAGCTGGATGTAGACACTGGTGAGCTGCAGCAAGATAACTAGAAAGTCAGCCCCGGCAAAAATTCCTAGCTATGCGTCATTGTGTGCCAAAGACCAAGGATGGGTATGAATTGGTCCACAGAGAAGTGTCAGCAGTCTCATCAACAAGCCAAACAAAAGGATATGAAATAGTTTTCAGTGGCTAATTCGGGGGGTATCCAAATAGTAAGTGGATATACTGAGAGATGAGGCAGATTTCACTCCAGTCACATGGGACGGTGGCTCTCAAAGCACAGGACCCAGACAAGTGTCAGGGAAGTTAGCAGAAATGGGCAGGGATAAGAGCTAGTAGAACCGATTTTCTTACCACAGGGATTGGCAACTACAGGAAGGGTGTCTGTTTCTGGTACTGGGGACTGAACTCAGGATCTAGATATTAGGTTCTAGATCCTTTTTGAGCTACATTCCAACCTGGAAATCTATGTTTTCACAAGATGTGGATGTATGCTGTGGACAGAAAAACCCCCCATCTAAGCAAAGAGTGATCTGATGGAGCAGCATGGGCACGCTCTAAGAACCACTTAGAAAGTCAAGATCTCTGGCTTCATCCTGCACCTGCTGAGTCAGACTTGGTGTGTATTTCAGAGTCCCTCCCCTGGTGCTGGGCCGAAGATAAAGTCTAAAAGGCTGACCAGGAGACGAATAATAAAACCCTAAAAGAGGGAGGTGCTATGGGAGTCGAGAGGAGAGGCAGACTAGAAGAGCATTTGAGACAGTTAGCCAACAACCCCTCCGTCTATGGCTTGGTTTACAGCCAAGTAGTATAAAAGCACAATTGGGGTACTCACCTGGCATGAATGCCATGCTCTGTTGGGACGTGAGGGTCCCTGAGGCCTAATATATTGGATAATAAAGATTTTTCATCCACTAAGGCTGCATATCAGCCTTTCTAATTGTCCCTCTTCAAGAGATGCAGACATTTCAGAGCTTGGCTACACACGAAGTCACGTGTTTGGTTTTTTTTGTTTTTTTTTTTGTATAGTAGAGTGAGGGGCAGGGCAGTGGCCCTTGTGGAGAGAATGAGACAGGGTATTTCTAGTGCTGGTCAGATTCAAGATGAGGGTCTCTGGGGTTTAGCTTTAGCTCAAGGCTATGAACCCTTGCAAGCTACAGGTCAGCAGGCGGTAGGGATGCTAATGAGATGGGAGAGTGAGCTGTGAACTTGGGGAAAGAAGGGAAAAGTCCACTGAGAAACAAAGCATACAGGTGGGAAGCGTCTGTTCCCTTTGGCCATAAATGGCTTTGATGGCTGAGGCTTTAATGATGCGGTGGATTGCAAACAGAAACAAATAGGGACCAGTTCACCTTCCCTATTGGATGGCATTTAGAAACTGGTTCCGGTTCTGCTTAGATTACTGATTTGTTAATGAATGAACTCTCCCACCTTAAGGACTATGGCTTTTGGAATGTACACCCCTACTCCTGAGACATGTTGGAGCACCCCATGCACTTCCGTCATCCCACACTGCCTTCCACACTCAACGCAAGTGAGCTGAGCACTTGCTTAAACCTAAATCCACCAGCTATAGCAATGCTCTGGGGGACACACAGCTTCAGCTGCTCTGCTCAGGCCAGTTTCACTGAAGTTCCTCTGTCTCCCCACATCTCCCTGTATTCCTAAGACACACGGAGAAGCAGCTTTACACAGCAGTTTTCACCACATCTCCGCATAAGACTGGGATGATCTGAATCGTCACTATGCTACTGACAGTTCAGGATCCAAAGGCAATTAATCTTGCCTTTCTGTACCTCAGTTTCCACACATATAAAGGAAGACAACAATCCCTTCTCAATCTTATTGCTCATAAATATAGAGTGGGTTAAGGGAAGGACTTAAAAAGAAACTGGTAATCTGCAGGTGTTCAATAAATGCCAGCAACCATTATTGTCACATGTGTAATTTGACTGTTATAAACTCTTATTTAACATATGTTTAATACACAGTAAACATGAAAATCTAAGATCCAGATAGTGTTAATGCAATACAATTAAAAGCAAGGAGGAAATAAGGCCAAGGACCTAAAGGAACTGCTTCTGTCAGGATGGTCCGGAACTTGGGAAACCTCCATAGTGAAGTCCATTCCATGATCTTCAGGAACGACTGTCAGAAAAGAGTTTCATCAAAATAGCAGCAAGTCTAATGCTTCAGGTCAAGGATTAGAGCTTGTTTCAGTGAAGAGATCAGCTGTCAGCTTGGGCAAGGAAGGTAAGGGCCCCAGCGGCATGGAAAAGCGTGACCAGACTTTGGACACTGAACAACCCTTCCAGCAGAGTGGTGTGGCCGACAGTCATCACAATCTCTTGGGGTGAGAAAGGGGCAGAGAGTGCCTAGAGGGTGTGAATGGAGACCATGCTCTAAAGAAGTTTGCTCTGATGAAACACAGCAGTGTAAGAGTTTGCGTAGTAGAACACGGCTTCAAGCAGGCGAAGAGCTAGTACTGCCCAGAGAGGAGGACATCATGAGTCAAGGTATCAAGGAGAGAAGCTGTAAGGCAGGCATGCCGCCTGGCCAGGTGCAAACAGAGGGAACCCATCTACAGCCATAGTATTCAAGTGCTCACCGCTGCAAGAGGCAGCAGGGAAGGCTGCCAAAAGCTCACAGCTCATGGGTATCTGTAAGAAAACTACAAGACAAAGGGCATGGGAGAACGAGAACAGTTTAAGACCAAAATATACCTTTACACTGTCAGGCACAAAAAGTCCTCGGTGTTCTGAGATAGACACTGTGAACATCTGTGAAGTCACAGGAACATAAGAAACAGAAAGTAGTGTGTCCAGCGCCCCTCAGTGTGTGGTAACAATACATTTTGAAAGTCGAGTCTATGTACTAAAAATACAGTCTAACAATATATTCAAGTTTTAGAAAATGTATACTGGAAATCTATTTTAAGGATATTATCTTCAATATTTAATCTCATGAAGAATGGAAGAGGAAATCCAGAGAGTCCCAGGTCAAGCTTATGGGAATGTTAAGGTCCGTCATGGTTCACTATGACTGTGTCTTGCAGAAGATGCCCACAGGAATTCCTTAGTCTGTTACCGAGGAAGCCTTTTCAGAAATCTGAAAATAGCATAAACGCATTGCTCACCAGCATGGAGGCTAGAAAGGTCGAGAGCATGCTGCCAGCGGAGTCACTGCTGGCTGAAGGTTTCGTCCCTGCTTCCAATATGATGCTTTTCATGCTGCATTCTTCGGAGGAATACGTACTGAACCCTCACATGGGAATAGGGTAGAAGGGGCCTAGTTAGTTCTCCCTAGGCCCTTTCAAAATCACTAATTCCAAGAGATTCGTTTTACTAGGATTATGCACTAAGAGGCTCATGGTCAGGACAGAGGTCCAGTCATAGGAAGAAAAGCAAAGTAGGCCACGATGGGAAGAAGAATACTCAGCTTTTGCTCAGTTCTTGTTATGTGTCAGATCCTGAGCAGAGCCCTGTGTAGACATTAAATCATTCATGGCCTTGTTACAGACAAAAAAACAGAAACCTGGAGATGTCAATACACACCTATTAAAAGAGAGAAGTAGTCGCTACAAAATTGTCTGAGGCCAAGACAGTTCCAAGACAGGCTCCAAAGCTACAGAGAAACCCTGTCTCAAAAAGCCGAAAAAAAAAATTACCAAATGCAGAAGAGAGTTTGTGAGGCAGCAAAAGTATATGGTGTGGGCGTGCAGAGAAAGGCAAACAAGGGGTCAAGGTGCAGGAGGGCTGAAAGCCAGTCTCAGAATTAATTTTGTGACAAGGCCAGTGGGGATGGTGTAACTCTTAATGGAAGGTTGGCAGACGTTGCTGGCCGAGGAGTGAAAGGAGTAAATATGCCTAGCCTACTGTCAGCAGGAGGATCCATTACCTTTCTAGGACACTGACCACAAAGCCCCATCACTACCGGTCCCACCCTGGTGCTCTCTCCCGTCACTGCCAGCATCTTGACACGAGACCGTGGAAGCATCTTGTTCAGCACAACCATCCTCGTTTTCTCACGAATACCTTGTGACACCAACCCTCCAGAAAACTGGGGGATTCTGGTAAAGCTTAACTGGCACCTACCCTCTGATTCAACAACCCCATGCCCGTGGAATTGCTTGAGGAAGAAAAAAACACATCCACGTTGGACCAGTGTAAGAAGAGTGATGGCAGCTTTCGTCATACTAGGAACTGGGAACAACTTAGGCCTAAGTTCACCGAGAAAAAGAGATAAGCAACCTAATAAAACCATGCAAGGATTGCTACATGGAAATAAAAGACAGCAATGCAAATTCCACCAACCAGGATGAAATTCAAGGCCTTTATGCTGAGTGACAGACAAGCATTCGGAGTCAGACACACAGCAGCACTGCAGATGATTCAGCTCTGTTGGTGAGCAAGAGCACCCCAAAGTAAGCTGGGTCATGCTGTCTTCACTCTGTCTAGATAGCTTCTGTGTGTCCTGGGTGATAGCTACTGAATGGAGGAGGAAGACAAGAATGTTCTGGAACACTGAAACTGTTCCATGTTGAACGACATTATGGCTGCACAGCTGTATACCACTGCCCACATTCACTGACTGATACACGTGAGAGTCACACATTTTAATTTATATAAATTATAACACACAGGACAACCATTAGCATACAAGAAAAGACACCTCTCTTTTCCGACAACTGGATGCAAACAACAAAAAGCCCAGCTCTCTTCACCAGCTACTTCTAAGTTTGTTACCCTTGTCCCAGCTGATGACATCCTTTTGTACATGCACTCATGAAATGTAAACTTATTCAAGGAAACATGACCCACACAAGTGCTGCAGTGTCTGCTTTTGACGAAGCCCAGGATCAGACCTCTGTAATGCTTTCTTCCTGTAAGACTGTGTTAGTAAATAAAAGACCTATACTCCACTAACTTTGCAAAATAATTAGGATGATGTAGTACAACTGGCAGAATATAGTCCCTTAGAGAAAAGGAGCAGTATTTGAAATTTCTTTGAGTGAACCCATGAAAATTCAACATACCTTTTATGTTTAAAAATGTGTTCCTACTATTTTAGAATCACAAGAATGCATCATCTAGTTTTAGGATGTGACAGATTTAAGCATTTGGAAGAGTGAAATAACTCCTCATAATTATTAAAGCTGTGAGCCCCTGGGAAGGTTGGCTGTGGTCTCTATAACCTTGACTCTCGAGTGTCTATAGTGGTCTCCTCAGAAAACGTAGTTGATTGCGGGTACCTTCTTGGCACGAGCCACCCTTCATTGCTCACTGCCCCTTTCTAAATTCTAGCAAGAGATACAGTCTATGGGAATGGACAGATCTTGCTGTGAGAAAATATCGACCCACGATACAATGGACTCAATTGTGCTCACTGAATTTGCCCCTTTTCGTTTTCCTATAGCAAAAACTTTCAAAGACTTACTTCCAATCGTTCTTGTAAGGAAATTATGTATCTCAATAACTCCCCTGCCAATCCTGCTGTGAAAGGCCCTGACCATCAGGTGTACCTGACAAACGAACTACACTCAAGTCAGTATTGAAACTCAGCAACTGGGGGCATGTGAAAAGTCTTAATTTATACATGTGCCCTGTGCATCTTATAGGGACCATTCCCTAAGTGTCCTTCCAGTAAATCCACATCGGTTGTTTCAACAGATCCTATTTGTTAAAGGTGATTTTGTAAATAAGTTAAAGACCACAAAATATAGTCTGGATATGACATAGATGTTTTCAAAGGTTGAAAGAGAAGTTTGTATTTTTTTTAATGTTGTTACCATTCACTGTTCACAACAATACAATGAAAACCCATTTTTATATCAATTTTAAAAAATTCGAATTTACATCTATGAGTTCCAACAAATTGTTCCAAAGCAGTATAATAGTTGGGCCCACTCTAAAGTGGGTTCGGGTCTAGAGGAGACAGCTCAGTCAGTCAGTGCTTGCCTTGCAAAGCTATGGGCCTGAGTTTGAATTCCAGAACTATCCTTTAAAAAAACAAAACAAAACAAAAACAGGGGTTGGACCAGAGAGACGAGGGCTCAGTGGTGAAGAGTACTGACTCCTCTTACAGAAGGCGGAGCACCAACAGGACCACTAATAATAACCCAGGTGATCCAGCACCCTCTCATGGCCTCCACACGCAATGTGCATGCACATGGTACACAGACATACGTGTAGGTAAAACACCTCTATACATAAAAACAACAATGAAAAGTTCTTTATATAACTTCCAAGCATAGTGGCATGTTCTTGTAATCCCAGTCCTGGAAGAGGAGCCAGGTAGACCTGGGATTCATTAGCCAGCCAGCCTAGCCTACTTCAGTGAGCAAGTGAGAGACTTATGTTGAAAATATGGTACAGAGCACCAGAGGAACAGCATCAGTGGTTGTGATCTTGCTTCCATGCACACACACACACACACACACACACACACACACACACACACACACACACACACAAACACACACAAATGAAGCTGGGCTCAAATCCTAATTTTAACACATAGTAACTGAGTGACTTTGGGTCAGTTACTTAATATCAATGGTGCCTATTTCATCATAAGTCTGCATTTACCTTAAATAACGAGACCTTAGAGCAGTGTCTAGCATGCAAATCGGGCTTCATTATTTTTAGCTATTATTTTTGAGCAATATTTTTATTCTAGTTACTCCTGTTAGAATCATTAGAGACATCACTTACATATAGTCCTTATGTTGCTATGGAAACTAACAGACCCACAGATGTCATGCTAAAATACATATAATTTTTTCCAAACAAAGATATATGCAAATGGCATAAATGATTACAGTATTTTCTCTAGAAGTTAAAATATAAAACGTTGACATCATAATGTTGTAAGCTGTACTTGGAAAATTAGAGTAAGAAAAAAAAACAAACAATGGTGAGACAAAAATGAAAAATAGTAAGGCCAGTGGTGGTGATGCACATCTCTAATCCTAGCACTTGGGAGGCAGAGGCAGGCAGATTTCTGTGAGTTTAAGGCCAGCCTGGTCTACAAGAGCTAGGTCCAGGATAGCACTAAAACTACGCAGAGAAACCCTGTCTCAAAAAACAAAAACAAAACAAAACAGAAAAAAAAACAGTATGTATAACCAACATTCTTTCCCACAGAATGATTGTGCAATCAAGATAACAAAGCCTACGTCTTATAAGGAAACTTAAAGGAATTTCATTCCAGCTTGACGGGAGTTCTGTGAGTTCTGTTCTTCTGAGAGTTCCCTGTCCTAGATCCCACACACAGACCTGAATCAGAACACACTTTTAACAAGATCTACAGTGGACATGCACGAACATCCAGTCTGGAGATCCACTAGTCTGCACTATTCTAGTTATGTGAACTCAGGGAAAGCTCATGGACAGCATAGTCTACCCTATCACAAAATGTTATTAATTCCTTATTTTCATCATATGGAATATCAGCTTTGCTACCATTTTAAGAAAATCATAAGCCATGATTTCATTTTTGTAAACACATGCAAAAACGCATGCATGATACAAAATGTCCATGTATAGATGAGCATGTATGTTTAGGTTTACATAGAAAACAATCTGGCAAATGACACACGAGCAGTCAATTTCCAATTGGGTTGAGTGGACTTTCTTTAGTTTTTCTACCCTTTAGTCTTAGTCCTATGCACAGAAGAATGCAAGATCAGTTTTATTAATTCTTCTTAGAATGCTGAAAATAGCTTCTTGTCTCCCCTGGACTTCTTTCCTCTAGGCCAAAGAACCCAACTGTTCTCCCCGGCTCCTGCTGTTCAGTCACATTCCCCTTGTCCCTCAGGGCGCCCCCCTCCATCTTATCAACAGACCACTGAGACAGAGTGCCAGAACCCAGCTCTCCCTGACCAGCGTTATTAAGAGTAATCAGCTGTTCTCTAGGAGTTCTTTCTTCTTGGTTAATAACTTCTTCCCTTGAAAATGCCATTTTAAAAGTCATAAGAGGAATTGGTTCCTAAGTCACACGAATTACTGCAATTTCCCAAACATACTGGTGATGTCAGGAAGAGGCCTGTGTCTGCCCTTTAATAGCATTAATTGCACAGAACTCAATATTCATTCCTTCTGCAGAAGAGAGTAATTATAACATGTGCTTGAAAGAAGACAAGGCAAGGGCACTGAGTGTTTTCTGAGATAAGCAAGAAGGGGACAGATCGGCTCTTGCACAGGCATCAACACTCAAGTGCAGCCAAGAAGAGTGTTCACAGATAGGCAACATGGACCGAGCTCTAGAATACATGGTAAAACTGTTATGACAAACCAGAAAATAAAGACAACGGACAGGGTTTAGGGGTAAAGGGTTATAAAGAAATGGATATGTATTTCTTTGATCTTATTTAGTGTCAAAACAGTTTTAGAACAAAACTTCCCAACAAGTCAGTGCATTATGAATTAGTTGGGACAATTTGGCTGAGACACTGACCCTTTGGTGTGATTGAAAGGCCTGGTCATTTCCAAGATCCAAAGTGGTCATCCAGCACCAGGAGAGCATTAAATTTTTCTTACATATGATATGCTGCCAAAAACTGATAAGGTTTTATATGAAAGGGTGTCTTCTGTCAGCTTCTACAGCAGACACAGAGAACTCTGTTTAGCATAGAAAATACTACCTGTAGAACAGGATAAGACATTTGCAATTTAAGTATCAATGGAAAGATCCTGATCACTGTCCCTAAATGACTCTGGAGACTCCATTCGGTACATAAAGAGCTACAGTTATGAGAAAGCTGACAAAGGCTCTAAACTCACTGTCTGAACTTGGTGCCATTGTAAAGAGAACTCAAGAAAATAGCACATCAGGCTTGCACAGGAAATAAGAACCCAAACCTGGAAAAACAGGGAGTGAAAATATAGGCAGGATATTGACATGCCATGGGCATGAAAGTGTCATGCAAATAAAACAAAAGAAGACTATACAGAAAACCAGAATGGCCACAGAATGAAAACCATGGGTCTATATCAAGAAAGTAATAGTTGTCTAAACCAAGTTGTAGAAAGGTGGCTTACTAATTTTTTGTCAAGAAAGGGATGTCGGTATGACATAGAGAAACAAGCTAGATTAGAGTGGACAGTTTCCTCCGTGCTGAGGAGTACATAGAAGTAATATGTAGGTGCTAAGATATTCAAGTTACCAGTGGTCTTACCTAGTCATGGACCTGTATGCTACAATATCAACTGGTCAGACAAAATGTACTCACTGGCTCAACAGTGGCATGACTGATTTGGGAGATTTGAGTCCTTCTCCAGAGAAGCAAATTCACACCAGAAACCAGAAACCTGGTCAAAAGCCATGGCTAGGGACATCATAAGGCCTAGAGGACAGCTTATTACTGTCATTTTCATTTAAAAAATGGACATGATGGCAGACTGCCTTCTAAATATTTGAATTTATAACCACAAGCAAGTGTTGTTATAAAGCTTTGATCAGAGAAGCTTCTTTATACAATGACTGGTGAATGCTCACCCCTAAACATGACATCTGTATCACTCCATCAAATACTCGGGGAGCATTGGAGAAGAGGAGGCAAAAAGGAATAGAGAGGGGATAAAGGAGAGGAAGGCCATGAAGTGCTCTCTTCTGAGCGTAACACGACTGTTGTAGTCACAAACAGAAGCTAAGTTCATCTGCTTTGGGCCTGTACAAGACTAGGTCTATAAACAGTAAGTCATGAATTAAGGAACTCACGGGGTCCTACCAATCCCTGAGGAATCAGTACCTCTTGACAGACGGTAGGAGAGAGGGAGTTGCTGTCTCCAGCGGTATAGCCAACATAGAGTCCCATCCTAGAGCTGACAGCTCCGTACGATGGTTCCTACCATAGTCCTAGTTAAATTCAGTGAGTCACAAAACAAAAGTTAAAGATATGGAAATGGAAAGGGGACTTGAGCAATGAGAAGTGGTTGCCAAGGATGGGATAAGAATAAGAGAGGGAACGGTAGCAAGAGTGGGCGTCATGCATTATAAACTTGTATGATTTTCTCAAACAATACATTTCGTAAAGGAAAGAATAGAATACTGAACTATATTAAGTTAGAGCTGGATATTATTTTAGCTTTTGTATTGTGGTCCCTTTTTCTTTGGGGAAACTAGTTATTTCTTCAAACAGTATGTGAAAAACATACAAGTATATGTAGCCCAGCACATAATACCACTCCATAAATTACTTCCTATTTATTCAACTGCAGTTTCAGAACTTATTAGCAAGCTATTTTGTCACATTTATAACAATTCTGGGAGAGGAAAGAATATTTACAGTGAGTACCTTTTTTTATATGCCATGGCTATCATAATGTTTTATGTATATCATTCCATTTAAGGCCCATAAACCTAGGAAGTAATGGTAATATTCCAATTTATGCATTAAAATAGTGACGCTCATACATTTATTAACTGGTCACAAATTATACAGCTATTAACATAAATATATAGCTTAAAAAGCCATGTAATCTCTTCCCACCACCATGTGTGTATGCACGCATGTATGCGTGTGTATGTGCATGTGTGTGTGTGCATGTGTGTGTGTGTGAGGTGTGCTCTGGATACACCTGTGGAGACAGAAGGTCAATGTCGGGTTCCTTTCTGTCTCACTGTCTAATATGTACGTTGGAGACAGGGTCTCTCCCTGAACCTGTGGTTCACTGATTGACTAAGCTAGCTATTCAGCAAGCCCCTGGGATGCTCCTGCCTCCACCTCCTAGCACTAGGGTACAGAAGGGCAACACCACCCCTGACTTTTTATATACTTGTAAAAAATCTGAACTCAAGCACTTCAGCCACTAAGCAAACTCTCCAGCTCCTAAAAGCAACATTTTATATTTTATGTAATGTTCATTCCATTGCAACATGCCACCTGAGAGCCAAAAGTAGCCCGACTTTCAAGAGCCTGTGGCCTGAATAACCCATCTAATAAACCAGGTTGAAAACAGAGCAGGGCCCAGACAGAGTCTCTCTGAGTTCAAGTAAGCCACTTGTCATGAGGACCTAACTGTGACTCCTTGCCTGTTCCTAAGATAGGGCCTCTCAGCCTCACAACTGTCAGCGTTGTAGGTCAGATGTTTTTCTTTAATGGGGCGGCACAGTCAACACAGGATGCTGATAGTACCCTGGCTTCTGCCCACGAGATGTAATACCTTCCTTCATGTATGGCCATCACACATCTCCAGATATGTCAGACACTCTCTGGAGGTGAAAGGCAAAATTGCCCTCTGTTGGGAAGCATCGCTCTGAGGCTATATGATAATATTCTTTATTGAAAAGGAACAAGGCATTGCTAAGTTTAATTACTACTCAGTAATCCAAGGCCCGGCAGTAAGAAAACCCCCGTTTCTTTGCTTTGAACCAAGATTAAAGCCACGACAGCTTTGCACAGTGTTTTTAGCCATCCTTAGACCAAGTAATGTTAGCTGCTCTATACCAGATAAACCTCAAACTCTCCATAATACTACAAGATTATCCCCACCCGTGTCCAATTCTGGTTACATAGCTTCTCTTAAAGTGATCCCTCTGGAACTGAGATTCCATGGTTTAGGCTCTGTCATCTTCAACACATGTATGAAGTTTCCTCAATGTAGACAGGTGGAGGAAAAGAACACAGACAGTAGTTGCTCTTGAATGTGGTTTAAACATGTTCTCCAAAGTCTCTATGTTGGAAATTCAGACCTCAGAGAAGAGGGTTGAGAGCTTGTGAGCCCATCAAGGGCTGATTAGAATTAATGGCATGATTGTGATATTATTACTAGGACAGCAGTTTCTCAATAAAGGTGAATCTGTGCCTCCTCCCTCCCCTATCCACTTACTCACACAATGCTCCCCACCATCTGCCACTGGAGGACACAGCAAAAAGGCCCTCATTGGATGCAGGCCCCTCAACCTGTACATCCCAGACTCCAGAACAACTAGAAATAGGTTTCTTTATAAACTTCCCCAGTCTCTTGTATTTTGTTATGCCAATATGAAAGGAGCTAAAAGAGGAAGGCATGCCCTTTCTGGAACTGTATGAGTCAACAGCAGGCAGGGTTTACTTATATTTTTTTGAAGTGAGGTGGTCCTATAATCCTTTACCAAGAAGACATCTGCTGGCGAATTCTAACCCAATTGGGAGGCATGTGTATTTTAGTGACTTTATGCCCACCTCTGCCTCAAAATGGTATTTTTCAAAGCAGTATTTCAGGTGACTAATTCTATAAACTCAGTAAATGCAATCCCAATCATACACGTGATTTTTCCCAATTCTACACATGATAAAGTTTGCGTACAAGTTGCTTCTATGATTTAAAGTTAGTATTGATGTCTATAGCCTCTTGTTTTGACTAAGAATTGAAGGTACCCACCTCAGAAGACAGATAAAGTATATTCAAATGGAAAGTCATCAGCCAAAGACTGGGCCAGTGTAGTTACAAACACTGCGCAGTTTCAACCTTGGTTCTGCTACCAGGCAGGTGCATGTGATCTTAGGCAAGCAATTCAGTCTGTCAGTCCTTCCACGCGCTCAACTAGTGTGATGATTCAGATAAGAAATGTTTCCTACAGTCTTGGACATTTGAACACTTGGTCCTCAACTGACGGTACAGTTTGGAAAGTTTAGGAGATCTGGCCTTATCGGAGACAGTTTGTCACTAGGGCCAATTTGCTTTCTGTTTCATGGTTGTGGTTCAGGATGTGAGCTCTCGGCTTCCTGCTCCTGCCTCCATGCCTTCATTCCACTCCAACTCTCTGGGACTGGAAATGCAAATAAACTCTGTTTTCTTGAAATTGCCTTGGTCATGGTGTTTTATTGTAGCAACAGAAAGTAACTAAGACACCTGCAGATGATGACAGCTCCAACCCTGTAGGGCTGACAAGAGTTAAATGATACATGAGCAGCACTGAAAATAAGAACCTGTAGTAAATTTTGGTTATTGGCACTATACCATAATAGACATCTACCATAAGCCCTCTAAACAGTCAGACTTTCCTGACATATGTGTGACTCTTTAGCAGGTCCCTTTAGGTTTTCTCACCCTAGCTGGTTTATGAAGATCAAATAAACTGTCTTAAACTTGTTCAATTCTACAGTAGAAACCAGAAAAGACAGCATCTGGGAAGTGAGTGTCGAATCAGCATAAATCCATCCCTTTGGCTGGAAAGCGGCCTAGAGTGCAAGCCCCATTGACATTGAGCCAGTGGCATCACGGCCACTTAAATATCAAGGGCTGCAGCACAGAGCATGATGAAAGATGGGAGCAAGGTCAGATGCTTTGTGTGGTCTCATGCCAGGTCAGCAGCCAGAGACTTTAGGACCATGACCAGAATCCAAGGGCCCAGCCTCCCTCCCCATCCACAGTCCCGAATTGCCTCATTTCGTAAACAAGAAGATGAAGATCGGGAAAGCTACTGTTCAGATAAGCAACTTGAGTCCAAACCCAGATTTATTGATGCTGGCACCAACTGTCTCACGGGTGCTAGTCCATGTGTGCTGCTGTATGTTTTATAATTCTACTGAGAAAGTGAAATCTAAGGCATACGAGAAGAACAAAAATCCCCAAAGGATGTCTTTTAGTATGATGCCAGGCCTTCCCTTGTACAAACACATTTTTAAACGTCACAATCATTTCCCTCAAATGGATGGTGAGTTCCTACTGTCTAAGAGTATCCAATAGCTTCTCTATAATAAAACAGAACAAGCTGATGGCACCTGACTCCAACTCCAGCTTTGGTTTAGGAGCAAAAGACCCCAAAGCCACTCTTCGGATGAGCTGCCTGATAACTAAGAAGTAACAGTTCCCTGGACCCTGACCTTGTGCTTCAGCTGCTTCTGTCAAAAGAGTAGTGTATGAAGACTGTTCCCATCACTGTGACATCAGCAAAATCAGGAACAAAACCTTGTAAAAGGTTTCATCCTGCCAGGTGAAAGGTTTCTGCCCCAGTTGGGCAGCATAAAAAAATCCATATCTCAATGTCAACTTTGAATAACATTCTTCTCTCAGTTTTAACATAGACAAAAATTCACATGTTGAGGCTCATTCTTTCAAGATAAAATTTGAGAATATGGTAGTGGTGTGGGAAGTCCTTCTGTATATGTGTTGGTTTTATTGGTTAATAAAGAAGCTGCCTTCGGCCAATGGATTAACAGATATATATAGAGAGAGAGTAGGTGGACTAAGGGAGAAGCCATGTAGCCGACGCTGGGGACAGACATGCCAGAACCTGGCCAGCAAGTCACAGGCATGTGGCAATACACAGATTAATAGAAATGGGTTAACCAAAGATATAAGAGCTAGCTAGCAATACGCCTAAGTGATTGGCCAAGCAGTGATTTAAATAATATAATTTTTGAGTGATTATTTCATGGTCTGGGTAGCTGGAAAGAACAAGCTGCCTCCAGCAACATGGTAGAAGGCATAATATCCCAAATCATGTACCTTCCTGCGGAACATTATTCTCCGAGATAATCCTAAAGATAGGTCCTCATAATTGCCTCATAATTTTGATTCCCTTTCACTACACTCTGAAAGTCAAGTACAGTTCTACTTGGCATTACCTGCTTTAACTGAGACAGCAGCATAAATATCGTCATACATGAATGTATACATGAATCTATATTAAGTATTTAATATTCACTGAAAGGCTACTGAGCAAAATGATATCATGCTCCTTGCTTCTCTCCTTTACATTTCATTGTATTTTTCATGCCAACTTTTTTGCACAGGTATCATTAATAGTTCTTCAAGATGACTAGTTGCAAACACTACCAAAATGTTAAGAAACCCTCTTCCAGGTCTGGTGCATGTGAGTGTGTCAGTCCTCAAAGTCAGTCTGTTGAACATTCCCCTGACTCTGCAGGGCCCACTGAATAAAATCAAGAAAACCGGAGCTCTAAACAACCTCTTCTGCCTCAAAGGGAAGCCCCATAGAGTGCCACCCATTCAGCAGGGCTTCAGAACCGAGAGCTAAATCTGCCTGTGAGCAGGGAATGCTGTTGCTGCTATGCAACCCAAGCAATGGAAAATGGGCAGGAAGCCCATCAATGAGGGATGGCAGCTTGTAAGGACCCACTGAACATCAGTATCAACACAGCATGTGTCTTCCATGGCTCTAGGATGCTGCTTTCTGAGCACTCATAGGCAACAGCTGGCAAAACCGTGTCTTTTTGAAGATGGCTAAGGATACAGGCTCTACAACCAGACCATCCCAGTTCTGTTTCAGCTCTACCAGTGAAAGCCATGAGTCTTGATTCACCTTATTAACTTCTGTGTGTTTCATCCTTCCACTTAAAAAACAAAACAAAACAAAACAAAAAACCTTCTCCTTATGTTTTCTATAATAATCAATTGAGTTAATACATTAGGATGCACTGAGAATAAGGCTGTAGGCATGAGAAGAAATTAATGAAGGAGATATTATCAGTACATCCAAAGTCACTGCTTACCTTCATCTAAAGACTACATGGTTTTTGTCTTTCTTGACTCCAGTGGAAGATGTGGAATGAGACCTTGACTTTTGCGTTTCGCTCCAGGAAATAATTACACTTATATCATGAGAACTATTAGCTACCTATCTATTTTCTCATTTTCGGTGGCAAAATAAGGAAGTATTTACAAGAACTAAGCTGGCCATACAGCTTCTTTACAAATACCTAAGTAATGTTTACTTTAATACACATCTCAAGGTTTTCATGAAGTTACTAGATGATGGAAACAGAGACCCAACTTCAATTCAGGGTGTGCAGTGGCATAGCTCTAAATACTGCATAGGGGACGATGAAAAAAAACAAAAACAAAAACAAAACAAACAAAAAACCCTAAAAGCAACGTGCAGCCACAATCAAATGATGACTTTCAAGACAGAATGATGCTGGAAAGTCCTAGGCAGCTGAATACAGAGCTCCTTCAGTTCTAGGCTCAGGTGAGTGGGAAACAAGGGTGGAAAATGTGCTGGATGAAATCTTCAGGTTTGCTGGAAGGACAAAGTACTGTCCACTCGCAGACTGAACATCTGGCGAGAGGCTACCTCCAACCTCCAAGTACATCTGGTGGAGACCCGATGGAAGATTTGAAAGGCATCATAAAAGAGGCTGGAGTTTGCTTCTTATTAATTCATTTTACCAAACTGCCTCCTTCCTGGATAAACACAGAGAAGTACAGAATTAGCTTTTTGCTACTTGAGACACTCGACAGTAACCACCTGAGTAATGAATGGGCTCCTCACTTGAACTCGGCATTCTCACTGGAGCCTGGATGAGACAGCCAAGAGCTGGTGTTTGTATCTGGACTGCTCGAGAGTGATACATTTTCATGATCCTGCATCCCATTCGGTGTCCTACACAACTGGCCTCTAATCTCAATTTCTGTCATTAGTTATCTATAACATATTCAGCCCTTTGCTCATTTTTTTTTGTCTGAGCCATCTTCTACCCCATTAAAACTTCAAGGAATCCCCAATAATGACTCAATATTTTATTCTGAGGCATTGTCCTCAGAGTATGTGAAAATTTTAAACATATCCAAGGATGATATGCAAAAAGTAAAATGTTAAGGCAACTTTAAGTTATGGCTTGTATGCACATACCCTGATATAATTCACAAAGCTGATGTGACATACATAATACATATCATGTCTAGTTATTACTCATCCAGGAATAAATAGCAATTAAAACATACCAGTAGAAATGATGCATGATGAGTATAATTAACATGTAATGATTAAGTGAAACATGCACACACAGAAGTCATAGTCATATGCTAGAAAATTTAAACAATCTAGCAGACAGGAAAAGCTGACCACAGACACTAACATCACCCACATCTGCCCCCTATTTACATTATAAGCACCCTATAAAAACAGCAGAATTCAAATTTAAGGTACGATTAAGAAGCAACAGGATGAAAGGGAAAAAATGAGATTTAATGGGAGACGAAAAAAATCAGTCACATTTTTATGTATTTGTGTATGCTCATCTATAGAGACATACATAATCATTCATCACAGATATGTACAAAGATAAAACACCATATAATTGTACATATAGGCTGGATACATGCACCTGAGCTCATGAAATAGACTAGGGCAATCAGGTGCTCATTGTCAGCCACAAGACAATACAACTATTCAACAGTGTGTGAAAGGAGTTCCTGGCTAGGAAAGCGACAGAAATACCTGAGGGCATAAATGAAGCACGAGTTAATTAAAAATTTGGCATATAAAATTGCCATGCACTAAAACTGGAAGGATCCTCATATCTTCTGCACTGAACTGTGACAGGCAGCCTTCCAAGCAACAGCCGTTATTCTCCAGCAGCCAAATTTCTTTTATCCTTTTAGTAACAGCCCCTCTGAGATGGTGGAACATTGGACTATTAAATCACATTTCCCATCTTCCCTTGCAGATGAGTGCAGGCATTTAACTTAATTCTAGCCAATAGACTATAAGCCCTCTCAAGGTATAAAATTCTGTGTCACGTTCTTAATAAGAAATGAGTGCCCTCTGTCTCTACGTTTTTGCAATGGGAATCGGGCATGGTGGGTAATGTGATCCATACTCGGCCACATTAATAATCCAGCAACTGGCTGAACAACGCAAAGAAAAAAACCCTGGGTCCCCAGACAATTGGATGGAATAGGGTCTCTTGAAATTGCCCACTGGTTCAGACCATGTGAAAGAAAGTCCTCCCAATTTGTTTAGGCTGCTTCAGTCTGAGTGGAGTGGAAAAACACGTCTTACCCGGCAAACCCTCGCATTTATGCTGCTGCTCTGTCTCAGGATATTAAGTGAGCGCATGTCTGAAAACCTGTCGGAAACTCACAGAAAGAAATAAAGATGAATCTGTAATCTGGGCTTAATTGAAAAGAAAGAGTGTTCTATAGCTTTTCCCTTTAAAATTAAAAAGAAAAACATTATAGATGACCCACTGAGAAGGCATGGTCAGGTAAGGGTTTTATTGCTTCATATTTCATAGGTTAATAATTAAGGGAAGTCACCTGCAAAACTTCCTGAAGAAGCAGATAACTTACATCAAGAACATTTAAGTCATAAGAAAAAATAACGATTTTCAACTAAGGGTAAAGGAAAATTCTATGTTTTGTTCCTAGACAGCATAAGAACAATTGGAGACGTTGACCCATTGACCTCCAATGTCACTCCCTTGAGCATAGGCACTGGGATGGAATGCAAACTGGAGAATGACAGGATCTTTTTCCCAGGGCATGGGTCAGCATTTATGAGCCAAGCGAAAGAGCCACACCCCAAAAGTAAAACCAGAGAAGTAACATTATCTGATTTTTGTATGGAAGTTGGTATATACTACATAATTTCCTGGAAAATTTAACTGAATAGGAAGACTTGAAAAGAGGAATCCTCTTGAAGTCAGAGAGACCCGTGAGAATCCCACAGCAGATATTTACACTTTCAAGGAGAAACGCTTACCAGAAAGTCAAATATTTACTTAGACAACCATGAAGGGCAAGTCTCTTTTGAAAGAATAAACATTAATGACTCTTACATAGACTGGGGGAGTGGGTGGGAGCACTTGTAGCTTCCTATGTTTAAAGTGTTTTAGAGTTTCTTCTTTGGAAGCAAATTTGTTAATGGGCACTGCCCTTTCCAGTAAGGTCAAGAGTGCTATCCTCCAGGGAGTTTCAAATCCCCCAGGCAAAATGAAACCTTTTGACCCTTGAGCTTTCTGGCACTTCCTGAACATTCTACCAAATTCCTAACACTTACATCATTGCTTCGCCTTCTTTACCAAAAACTGCTTCAGGAGAGCTGGAGATGGGAGTCTTACCTGTATTCAAAGGCACAGACTGTAGGGCAGTGGTTCTCAACCTTCCTAATGCTGTGACCCTTTAATACAGCTCCTCATGACCCCTGACCATAAAATTATTTTTGTTACTACTTCATATCTGTAAGCTTGCTACTATTATGAGTCATAATGCAAATATCTGTGTTTTCTGATGGTTTTTAGGTGACCCTTTTGGAAAACCCTTTCAACTTCCACAGGGTGGTGACCGGCAGGTTGAGAACCTCTGTTTTAACGATAGCAACTGTTTAAGTCTAAAGTCCTCCAAATCATATATATCTGGCCTTACACATGATACTTTCCTTTCTCAAGTCATATCCCTAAAATTTGCAAGATCATTAAATGGATAGCTCTAAGGATTTCACGAGTTAATACATAAACATTTCTCAGGCTAGTATCTGGAATAGAGTAACAATCACATTAATATAGAGTCAGTGTCTGGCTCCAGAATTTACTGATAAAATCATCTATGAATAAAAGGTCTATTGATGAAAATGTTGTCCTATATGCAGATAATTTCAATTTTGAGGTATGTATTTACTTTTAAAATATTCTAGTGAAAACATAAGTCCAATGACATACTGGAGTGATTGCATAAGTCCAGTGACATACTGGAATGATTGCAACCTCAGACAATCACCTCTTAAGTTTACTAAAGATTCTAAAATGCAAAGAGGAATGACTGTCATCTTTGATGGCATGGAACTTGAATCCCCAAACACTGTTTTTTGGAATGTACCCTGGCTTATCTAACTTACAAAACTGATCTGAACTTTGAAGTCATTTATTTCAGAGACTCTGACCTGTCCGTTCATATCAGTCTCACCTTCCAGCCATCACTAGGGTTGATCCCGGTACTGACATGCCTGTCAGGATGCCTACAAATCCCAATGCCAACCAGCATGGCACAGTAACCCCAAGGGTGTAGTAGTGACATGCATACCTCGATGAAAATCCATTCTTGTTCTCTTTCAACCCCAACTCTAACATCTCTGCTAAAAATAATTCAGGAATTTCTCATTCTCTGATCCCTACTAGTGTAGGCAACACAACAAAGAAGGCTAGGTTATGGCACATTTCCCCAGTGATACTTTATAATGTCTCTTTCATTCTTAATGTCCCTTTCATTCAATGAACATTTTCATGACATTATGACACGAAATCCTCTGAACAAAATAGCATCCATGTGAATTTTCTCAAATGCAATAAACCCCTGCAGCCTTCTATATACTCAAGCTATTGTTGATTGTTTTCCTTGAACCTAGGCATTCTGCAGAGTATCACAAGTGAACTGCTGTCATTTTCATTAGTGTGACTTTTATGATGGTATGTGGGAGTAATCCTTATCAATGAATTACACACATACACACACACAGACACACACACACAGAGAAAAATCGTTTCTATAGAGACTGACACAGAATTGAATTTTATTCTTAATTTTAATTCTTCTAGCACTTATTTGTACCCATCACAGTAGCACAGAACTCTGTTATGCTTAGGGAAGTCATTTTGGAAGTAACAGGCAAATTCAAGGAAAAAAATGGTGCAAATATTATTTTGAAATTAACATCTTACTTCTCAATCTCTAGTTTGCTCATTTCATTCTTATTCCACATAAATACATATTTTAAAGAATAGTTGGCTAGGACATCAAAATTAGAGAAAGTATTATATTATAATCTTTGATGCATAAAATTAGCCATTTTTTTTCAGTAATGGCCAAACATGGCATTTAGTAGGCTATGTATAGTTGGGTTTATAAACAGTAGTAAGACTCTGAGATAATGAAAAAGAATTACAATTAAATGAAGTGTTTCAAAACAAAGACTTTACATATGGACACATTTCGTGACTTGCATCTTACTTATACAAGTTCTGGCCATACAGGGAAGCATCACTGTTGTCACCTTCTGCCTTTTAGAATATCAATTTTTGGAACACTGAACAGTCAGCTGAGAAGTTCTGCTACTCTGGATTCATCCTACTGAAGAAACCACATGAAGAACAGATAAAGGGGGTAGAGGCAGACTAGACAGATGTTCCTGCCCCCAACTGCTTGAGTCTTTACAACCAAGAAAACTGGTACCCGAGTTGGGAGGAATCACGGCAGTGTCAGGTGTACTATGCCAGCAAATTCCTGAACTCGGATGAGATCCCTTCCTAACTGAGCATAGCTGAGCAGAAGAACCACAAAAATAAAAACAACCGCAATGGCTGTGTTCATTTTATACCAACAAGTTAGAGTCTGTTCCACTGCAACTCGCATTGTATGCATTATATATGTATATAATTGTTGTGCAAGGGCCTTTTATGGACCTTAAAGTACCCATGATGAAATTTTGTAGAAAGGACAACAGCAAACAGGAGTGCCTGATTTTACAAGTACATGTTCACCAAAGTTCATGGTTCAAATCCTTGGTGGGATATATATCCAAAACATTGTGCTAAACTGGCTTTGACCCGAAACTCTTCCACTGTGGCAGCTCTCTCAACGCGAACACGTGAGGTATATTTCTTATGTCAGTCCTGTCAAACGTTGACATGCCGCACACCCCGCACCGCTCAACAGATCTGCTCAGTAGCAGCTATTCCCTATCCTGACCAAGCAACGCCGCTGCCCACCTCACCAAGTAAAGCAGACTTGTGGGTAACTTGACAAATGTATACATCTGTCATTTATAATTTAGAAAGCTGGAAATGAAATTTGAGGGTTCTTCTACTTTCTATGAAATACATTTTGTTGATTTCAGCATTTTTCTGCTTTCTTTCTGCTGGTATGAAGCCCTTAAACTAGTGCTTCAAAATAGTTCTGTACTATCTCCCATATGTTTATTATGTTATTGTAATTATCTTCTACCTTGGAATTCAATGAATGACCTGTTTTATTTTGTTATTCATTTACAGTTACTATTATGATTCTAGTGCTGTAACCTTCAAAACGATTCTTTTCTTCTTTTAGACATTATTCCTTAACTAGTATTCAAAGAAGCTGACCTTATTAAAAGGGGGTTTTATGACCTTGGAATGCTGTGGTGGTGGAGTAGGTGGAGGATTGCCAGAGAACAAAGATCGCAATTGAAGGAAAACACAAAACAGTAACAAGGATGGCCTTGGAATTTCATTCTGAGAATGTTATATTACATTGCTCCTATTGGGTCATCCAAGCAAGGCAGAAGGGCGGGAAGTAAGTTCATTTGAGAAATGCCATCCCTGTAAAAGTGACAGGTGAGTGGAGAGACAAGATAAAGATGGAAAGGAAGCCGGAACAGGGTGTATCATGGATGAATAATAATCCGCATAGGCATTGGATCTTATTGGAAAATTTGGGAAAATTGAGAGAAGCATGTCTCAGATCTCCCCTAAATAAATGCTGAGAGACTTAAGGAGCCTTTGCAGCAGATCCCATCTGTAAATGGTGAAGGGCCGCTCCGGGGCATTCATTCCTGACAAGCTCAGCTTGCCAGTGCCTGACTGTAAGCATTCCAGAGGGGACACCATTGTAACCAGAAGCAAGGGGCACATCCTGGTTATCTGGAGAGTTTCTGAGGACAACACACATCCGCCGCAGGGCACGGATTCCTCCTGCACACTTTCCCAGGAAGGGGACATAATGTGGCAAGTCTTTCTTTGAGATTCACGTTTAAATCGTTTAGGTTCCCTTTTAGAAACATTCTAATGGCTTGAGCACACCGTTTCAGACCAGGTACTGTTATCAAAGCCCATCTTTGTTGGTGACAGTACACTGAGGAACTGTTCGTGAGACTTTGGAAACGACACCATCCCGATAAAATACTTAAAGAACTCAGCTCTATTGGCTTGCAACCAGAAGGTGCCTTTTCCAATCCCTTGACCCTTATCGACCCTCCAGTTTCTTTGATATCTCTCCTACTCTCAAGGGCAGAAATGATACTCTTTAAAAAGCTGATTTCCATTGCCATATACCAAACATGAAGGAAGCAGAACACAAAAGTACTTATGAGAGAGCAGCACCGGCAAGTTTACGTGCTTAGAATACGAACAGGAGGGATTCTGTGAGAACAAGAAGGTGTATTCAATTGGCCCCCCAGATTCAAACCTGTGGTCAAGTCAGTAATTTTCTTACATGTGTTTACATTTTGCTACAAAAACAGAACACATCCATTCTCTCAAATAAAAGCCTCCTCAGGGAAAAGCTCTGTTCATTGTTAGCAATGTGTACCATTGTTTTTGAGAAGCACAGTAGCCGCTTGTAGCTACACAAATTCTTTCAATTTTATTTTCACAGAGCCACGACAAGTGGACAAGCTTAACTCTGAGGAACACTGGAAGCCATTATGCTTTTCAAGTCTCCCGTTACTCTTCTCCCGTTATTCTTCCCTCTTTCCTTCTTTCTAAATTTTCTTCTGCTCTTTTTCTTTTTTGTTTAATGTTAAGTGTAAACTTGTATGAAAATTTAATACATTTAAATAATATTTTAAAATAATACATTTTGTATTATTGTATGTAATGAACATATATATTCAATGTTTTGGTATATATAGACATATATATATTGAGTACATATATTGTTAAAGTTTTGGAAAATGGTTTCATAAGAAACTACTTTGTACCCCTAAACACATGAGTAGACACAAAGGGGAGTCCCCAGATGCTGACTGGGTTTCACGACAAGTTAGAGCTGGATTAAACACAGCCACAGAATGATATGCAAGTTGTGGTTTGGTTTCCAGAGAAATAGCATGTGGAAAGAAGCCAGAATTGTTCTTAACAGTGGCTTCTGCTCTGAGTCTGGAGCCATCAAATTCTTGATAAATCATGCGACTGTCATATATTAGTGGCTGACTTTGAGACGGATAGTCAAGATAATCTGTGAGCTAACACAGTTCTATGCATCTATAATTGCTTACCTACAAAATTTTCAATGCCTAGTCCCTCCTTGCAAAATGGATTTCTGGTAGAAGGGAAACCCCAAGTCAGTTTGTTGGGCAGCAAACACTCAGACGTTCTAACAGCTGTCAGATGCGTGCTCAGATATATCGTCGTCAACAACCACAGTCATATGCGCATGTGTTCTTGCTGTTCTGAAAACTACTGACATGACAGACATACTGACTTTAATAATAACATAATGTGACATATGGAGAAGCATGTTTGTTCACCCTTCATGTACATACTGCAATGATCTCAGATGTGGGCATAAAGAGAAGCCAACATGTCATTCTTCAGACCCCACATTACCCTACATCATCTACCAAAATACTGGTGCCAATACTTTCAAGCCAGCCCCCACTTATCTCTATTGTAGCAGCACATTGACAGCATGTGTTGGTCCACACCCGCTCTTTAACTTGAATGAAGAGAACAATAATTTACCAGACTTATGTGTTCTTCATGGGTCACAAAAAGAATAAACAAAATATGAATTCTTCCATCCATATTTGGTAATGGAAAAAAACGGCTCAGAGACAGTTTAGAAACTTGTTCTGTGCACTGAAGGAATTACAACTAACCCCTCTGTCTGCCAAAACACTTTGCCTTTAAGAAGGAGACTCTAACCCAGTGTACATGTGTGAGACCCCAGCACTTGGAGGTTGAAACAAAAGAATTGCTAGTTTGAGACAAGTCTAGGCTACAGATGGTGAGAATCTGTCTCAAAAAAAAAAAAGATAAAAATAACTGGAGTCTAGTTTTGTTCATCTTAGTCCATCATGCTTTGAGAAAAGGGAACCGGAAGTAAGAGTATTGACGTCATGATGAGCCTAAAATTCTCATAGGCTTATTTTCTTCCTTTCTTTGGTTGCCATGCTCAGCCACCATGTGAACAAGCTGGGGATAATTGCCTAGAGAATGTGTGACACATGACCCAGTAACTCGGTCATCACAACCACCTGACTGGCTGGCATATGAGTAAACTGGACCAGAAAAACTGCCCGGTGAGCCCCTGACCCAACCTCCAACATGCAGATATGGGAGCTAGACAAGAGCTTAGTGTCTGAAACCCCTGGGATTGGGATGATGTGTTAAGCAACATTTACCTGGCAATAGAAAACAAAAGTAACAATGGAGGTCAGAAGGTTTCGACACAAGCTGAACTCATGACACAAGGACTCCAGGACCAGTTTTCTTTCAGGAGAAAAGGAATCACCAATCTTATCAGCTCTGAATCCTGAGCGCTACACTAGTGACTGTCCTAAACGTGCGAGCTCACTGGTCTCAGAGTGAAATGAGTGCCACGGGAGTAACCGGCCACTTTCTGAGTGGATTTGAAGCCTGCTTCATGAGTAAACCCATACTTGGCACTGTTCACAGGACCAGGCACGCATGGCTGGATAGTAATGGGACCTATGGATAGCCCTAATACTATTATTCTGCTAAATGGCCACAATAATAAAATGACTTCCCATGGCTTAGTGCTATACCCATTGATCAGCACATCTCTCAACTGTCACCAGAAAGCCCCCCCCTTTTATTTTTTGCTATGGATGATAGTTAACCCAGACACTCTCAGCTGGCCAACTTATAGACAATTAGAAACTGGAGTGTTCAGCCCTAAATGCAGCATGCCTACTATACCTTTTCCCCAAATGCTCAGGGATCCTCATAAAAGAAAAGGTTGAAATATTGTAAGAACCAGAGGTGATATATGACTTCAAAAACAAAATCAGTGTTTTGCAGATACAACAGGTCAGCTGTGCATAGGAACGCACAGGGATTGTGACATCATGCTACAAGACCAGTACAAACGCAAATCAGGCAAAATCCTAGCATGAAAGGGAAGGAGGAAAGTGCACAGGAAACTCTACCACCACCTGAGGTGCTTCTGGCACTTGATCCTTTCCTGGGAAAGGTAGAGCAAAAGCCTCCTTTAATAGTGGGAGCCCTGATCGGAAACCATGCTCCAGGGCAAGCCTCTCTCAAGAGTAACTACACATAATGGACTCAATGGGTTCAAATTTCGTTTGAAAACAGAATTACTTTATATACTAAAATATCCTTGTAGATAAAGCTGGAGAGAAGTAAAATCTTGTTATAGTTTCCATTTTGTTTGTGAATCCCAAAGTCACTATTGGTCTATGGAAACTGGGGTGCTTAATAACTTTCAAAGAAAGACATAAAGTAAAGAAAGTGCTCCTAACAGAGTCGAAATGGAAAGAAAACATCACTGAAAGGGCCCAGAAGGCAACAATAAGAAATAACAAGGTAAGTCTGAAACCAAAAGCACAAGGAATGGGCTCTTTCGTAACTGTACAGCTGTGAGTTTTAACAAGGGGAATGCTTACATTTTATTCTGCATTTTCACGAGGAACCAAGTAACAGAAAACCGTATTAAATTGAAGCAAGATGAACAGATTATGATTCGGGAAAAGCACATGCCAGAAGAGATCACAGGCCCACTCACACCGACAACAGTACTGACAAGCTGGCCTACATGCGGGGCTCATTCCTTTCACAGGAAGTCACCTTGCAAGCAGGGAATAGGAGCCCTGGAGGTTATGCTTTCATTTCCTAACACTAAAGCTCCGCATGTTCTTCAGCTTCGTGGCTGCATGGTGTTTGGGGGAATAAAGCTATTTGTCCAGCATACGTTTGCCTGGCTGAACACTAACTTGGACCAAGTACTTGCTAGGAGATCACCTGTGTACGTGTGGGAAGAGCCACCCAGCATCGCCTACCGTGGAGCCTGCTGAAACCTCCTGGAAAACTAATAACTTCTCAAAGAACCTGTAGAACTAGACACTCCAACAGTGAAGCCCAGAGATTTGCTTAACAAGAGCTCTAAGAGAATCGGGTACAGCCTCATATGGCAATTGTGTTGTCAAAGCATTTCCATGTATTGGATTTTCTCTAAATCCTTAGTCTATCCTCTCCTACTTTGAAATCATCCAGTTGCTAAGGGGCTCCCATGTCAGAGGTACCAAGCATCTGCCTGCCCTTTCGCTACTCATTTGTTTATTTAATACTCGCTAATATCTACTATATACTAAACACATTATTGAAAACAAACAAGGATCTTTTTCTTTCTGGGTTTACATTCATTTCTGTGTGTAAACGGGAGAAGCAGGGAGTGTAGACAGAGAGTAAGCAAGAACACTGTGACACAAAACATGCTAGCAAATCACACGACATAGAAGTTGAGATGCAGAAAAGGAGAGTATAAAGGGAGCCCTGTATCCCCAGCAGAGCCTGGGGTACAGGGCTGCTTTCATTCTTCCAACAAGACCCCGGTGGGGAAGAACACAGAAACTGGACCTTACTAGTTCTGAGTTAGTCTGCAGCTTCCAACCTTGTCCGCTCTTCCCATCAAGCCTTGCTGTCTTCATGCACTCACAGCTATAGGCTTCATACCTTGGGGAAAGGCACTGTGAGGCAGAGTTCTGCATAAGGCCCTGCAGGGAACAGAGGGGGCATCCCCTTGAAGGGAACAGTAAGAAAACAAAGGCAAGGGAAGAGGAGGGGAATGGTGCGAAAGAAGGAAGGTAGGAAGGGGAAGGCAGAGAAAGGGAAGGGATCAGAAGGAGATGGGAAGGGAGAGAGAGGCTAGGAGGGGGTGAGAGGGAGACGAAGTGAAAGGGACGTGAGAGAAGGGGAAAAGAAAGGAGCCAAAGCAGAGGTGAGACTAGAATACAGTTGCTGAAAATGGGCCTGCCAACCTCTTGGGAGCTCTGAGCTGAGATGGTCTTCCAGAACCACCCTGGAAAAGGATGAGCCCCTAAATTTACATACTGGAGCCAAAACTCATTTGGTCAATAGCTACAGAGTGGTATTCAATATGAGTTGGTGCACCTGTACCTGGCACCTCACAAAGCAAATTATGTTAATAAGGTCATGCAAAAAATGTGGGAAGGAACACAAAACCCAAATTTCTTTAGTTCTCTTGGAATCTATTCTTCCATTTGAGACTATTCAGTAATAAAACCTTGCCCCAAATGTCTATCGATGTTGATCTACAGTTCAAGTGCTTTGAAGAATTAGCAGTATTGAAACTACAAGTAAGTCTTTGCGGGAGAGTACTCGTTCAGCCAGATATCAATAAAGTACACAAGTGCTTATTCAAGGCAGGTGAAACTGCCAAGTTTATAATTGCTTGTAACTGGAAGTAGGCAAAGAAATTAATGTTGCTGAATAGTGTTCAACTCCCTGAGAGCTGGCAAATTTACTCAAGACTGCATAACATTAGGAAAGCAGGAAGAAAAACTCCATGCAATATGGCCAGCTTCCTCTGAAACCCATGAGTGGTCACAGTTAACACAGTAAATATTTAATTCCATCACTTACGAGTGCCCTTTGCCCTTAGCATTTTACTTCAATAGCTCTGAGCGTTTAGTCAAACACTCAGCCTCCTATCGCCTGCCTGGTGTTCTTGCCGGCTTAGCTGGCTGCCTTGGGCCAGAATCATGGGGAAAACGGCAAGCAAGACTAGGAGACAAGACATTTATCGAGAGAGGAAGAGGACAGAACAAGAGCTGCATATGACCTCCAAGGATGAGTAGGACTGCACACACCCCTCCTTGTTACAGGAGAGTCTTTGGTATGAAACAGAGAGGTCGAGCTTCTGTTTAACGACTGTGAGAAGAAGGGGGAGTGATTTCTTTCTCTTTGGAAAAGAGATCCAGTGCCCTGGCAAGTGTGTTTAGCCTGCCAACAGCCTGTGTTTCTTAATTAGACCTCTTGGCTTCAAGGCCACTTCTCTACTGCAGAACCACGCACTCGGTAGAGGCGTGGTGATTCTTTAGTGCTTAAGCTAAATGAGTTCCAAGAGTTTCTCATCGGGATAGGTCAGAAGAGACCTGCAGGAGCATTAGAAGAAGCGAAGCAGCAGCTACCCTGATTTGCCAGAAGAGCACTCTGGAGCGCAACACACACTGTGAGCTATCCATCCAGGAGCTAGTTCATGCAACTTGGGGCTACTGTTATTTGGCACATTTACATTTTACATTATCTGATTTATTTATTTATTTATTTTAAAAAATGTTGGTGCTTTCTGTTTTAAAGAAGAGCTATGCTGTGGGAAGGCTAAGCAACTCCTTGAGTGCACCAAAATTCTTCAAAGAGCAAGCATCTCTCACAACTCATTGCACCTCGCTGTGTGAAGACGCCAGCTAACTAGAAAACTAGCAGCGCGGGTGGAGATCAGGGCCTTATTTTCCTCCTGAGGACATACAATTTAGGGTTTTCTCCATTCTTAGAAACCAAATCCCTCATCTGTCATTACGTGTTTCTGCCAAGTTTGTGATATCAATCAATCACAGTTAGGGCGTCAATTAGGGATTATCAATTAGTTTCCCTGGGATGTGACTGCCTTGGAAACCACCTCTTTATCTTCCTAACCAAGTTTAAGTGTCAACTGAGAAAAGTCAAGGCACTACTAAGAACAAATGCTACCTCCAGAGTTGTGGAAATACTTCCTTATTAATTCAAGGTCCTTTAAAATCATCAAACCAGCCAGCATCTGAGAAGCGAGGCACTCATTTAATAGAGATTAAACCTAGCCTCACACTGAGAGACAAGATCTATCAAATGCCACTCAATCAAACACAGTCACATATGCCTCTCCTCTGATTTCTAAAACGGAAAACGGATCACAGTGAAGTCCAAATGCTGCACTTTCCAACTCAATCAAACTCCCACTGATCACAGAAAACTATAAATGAAGGCAATTCTCTCCAGACAGACATGGTCTCAGGGATCCAGACACCTCACCAATATGCACTGTAATAGAATACATAGATCCACTCATCCTCTAACATTGCCGATGGAACTTCCAGAAGACCAAAAAGCCCAATTTCCGTTTCTCAGTTATTAGGTTCTTTGTTTGTTTTTAAATAATTGACTTCATAGTAAAGAATTTTACATTTACAAGTAAAATTTATATGTGATGAAATACACATATTTTAGTACACATTTGTGAATTTTGGTGAAAGCACTCACATAATACAAACCCTACTAAAATTTGAATAACCTGGAGGGCCCCCATGCCCTTCCTAGTCAATCACTGTCCTGAACCCCAAGAGGTAACTAGGACTTTTTGTGACACCATAGATTAATTCTGCTAGTTTCCAAGTTCGTGTAAATATAAGATGCATATGCTTTTTTACTCAGTGTCATATTTTAGATGAATACCCAGGGCTGTAAATATCAGACTTCACTCTTGCATGTCGCTACATATGACTCCTTGGAGAACTGTAAAAACAACAAATTTCAAGCTTTCATTCTGATAGTTGAAGATGATTAAATGTTAATTTAGATAATGTGGATAGTTTCTTTCAACATAACACTATTTTATAAAGACACTATTCCTAAATGAATGGGGCTTCTCTTCACCACTGGAGAGATGTACGATAACAAAAGAAACACAGTCTTCAAAGGTAATCTCTCAGAATCCACCTTTGCTTGCCAAAAGAGCTCCAGATAAATAGTAAGTAAACAGATTGGTTTTAATAATTGGAGGCTATTTAAAATATAGGAAGAGAAAAAAAGAAAAAAAAAGAAAAAGAAAGACAATATGCTAGAAACCCACTGAAAACATTTTATCTTCAAGAACTATTGTTGCCCTAAGAAAAGTGCATTACCCTGCTGTCCGATCTTAGGTACAGCAGCAGCAATATAACCTGAAGAAGAATTTCCTGGGAGTTTTATTTCTGGCAATCTCCCTTAACTGGCTAGCATGCTAATCCCTTTCTTAGAAGAACACTTAGCACTGGAAATGTGTGAGGCAAACACAAAAAAGCAAGCCCCAGTTTCGTATGGAAATCAGCACCATGGAAACCAGGGCGGCACTGCTGTGCTCAGGGCGACAGATGAGCTATGAATCAAAAGCTGAGGAAAACTGCTGTCAACAGGATTATGGACACAGCCTTCTACTCACCCTGTGGCTTCCTTTAATTCAGAACTAAGAAACTGCAACTTAACACTTCAATAGGCTAGATCATCATGGGGCTTCTAATTATCATTCGTGACCCTAACTAACAAAACCCTTGCTTATTTACAATATAGCCAACCAAGGGTGACATTAGTGAGTCTTTCGGTTATAGTAAATATAATTTTAGAAGTCTTTAAGATGTATTGATTCCAATCCAAATAAAGAAATAAATGTGTTTCTGTGTCATGGTGTAGGAGTTCTTCCATCCCCAGTTCTCCTTTGTATGACCATAATCACCCCTGAATAAAGTTCAACGATACATCTGATGATAGAAATCACTGTGATTGTCTGGGGGGAACAATGACTCTACTAGAAAGGTGTGCATAAACTTTTAGGGTGATAAAAATGTTCTTTTGGTCTGAATGATGGTGTCACTGAAATGTTTCATTATTGAGTCACACACAAAAAAGTTCATTCATTTTAACATGATCAAATTTAACTGCTATAACATGTCAGAAATAATACATTATTAATACAGAGTCCCATAGGCTTCACTAAATTAAGAGTTCCCAATTCCAAAGAACCCCTGATTTACTAAGAGTAGCTAAGAGCTGCAGTGAGGCCAAGCAGGTCCAGTGGGCTCCAGTTAGTGGGTACCAATCATCCAGTTAGCCTCCAGCCCACAGAGAGTCCAATCTCATAGATCCTGCTTACACTGAACATCTCCCGTATTCGTTCATTCCATGTGGACACTTCACAACCATAACCCAATAGACATGTCAAACTCCCTCTGCCACCAATCTGCTTTCTAAGACAGCTGGAAAACATTTGGACTCGGCAAAGTCATGATGTGTGGAGAGACACCTCCTACCAACCAGGGCAAGGTGACATCCCACCCTGAGAAACACTTGCAGTGAAGCCCCTAAACCTAACCTGAGCCTTTCCCCCTCACCTCCTGTCTGAAAAAACTGGGAAGGAGACTTTGCTGTGCTCCATCTCACAATTTCCTTAGTCTATTTTGTTAAAATCCTTTTGTTACTTGATTCTTGTTTTTAAGCTCAGGTATGCCAGGCTTATCCTAGAAGATAATTCAACTTGATTATGTATAGATAAGGAAACTCAGTATTGGTCCTTTTGAACTAACTAGTCATTAGTTGCACAATACAGACCTGGGAGATACCTATCAACCATTCACCATTTAAAAATACTAATAGCTTCCTTCCAAAGAAGCCAACAGACAATGGATTTACTTTGATGTGTGCCTATGAACCAACTCTTAATCTTCCCAGGAAAGAGAAAAAGTCAAAGACATCCTTAGGCTTACTTTACATTCTTGGCCATTCTTCCAGGTTGTGACTTCTAAAGCTGATTCAGGAAAATGGTCCATTGAAGAGGCTGAATTCGCACCAGGGAAACTTGCGTTCATGAGCACAGTCACCGGAGGGGTCTGGGACACTGAGGCAGACACATTTCCTCCCCTACGTCAGATCCTTCATCTCCAAAAACAAAGGGATAAGAAAGTACCATCTTCTCCCCATGATATTCAGTGACCCCATGGAAACTACTTCTAATTCTCTGTCCCAATAGTACTTGGATTCAGACCCAACATGGTGTGTATGTGTAACTCTATCTGGACTTTAATTTTAAAGGGGATCGGTGGGAAACAGAGGAGTGACAGAAGTGTGGTGGAGGACAAATCCCCAGGTATGAAAATATAATAATGAAACCTATTATTTGGTATACTAAGTGAAAAGTTAATGAGCATATTTGATACTTTTCACCAATAATAGAAAGGGAGAATCCATTAGCTCATATCTAGCTAGTATAAAGGGAAGACAAAGCTATGGTAGTGTTGGCAAGTTTGGCTGTTATTAATCATTATTCATAATTAATCAACAAATGAAAGTTCTGATAGAGCTCATTTGAAGTTCATAAGCCCATGTGGATTAAAATTCTACTTCTTTCACTTTTAATTATATGGTCTTTGGCAAACAGTGCCTCCTGCACTTTACTGATTTTTATCTGTAAAATGGGACTATTCACACTCATTGTCACTCTGAGGATTAAGTTAGCTATTTTTTGCAAAGAACATAAGTTCTCTGGCTGATGCTATGTGTTATATATGTGTTTATTAAATGATAAATTAAAAGTAAACGTTTTGCTCACAAAAGAATTTGAAGGAGACTGTTCATCCTCCGAAATAAGCCTCTTTTATGAATCAGTTCTAGATTTTGCTTATTTGAGACAAGGACAATGTTTTGGGGATTAACCATTCCAACTTTCAAAGTCTCCTCTATGAAAAAGATCAAAACAGCCCTGGAAAAGAAACTATCAAGCATCAAGCACACCTGCTCTTAAATGACAACATAATCAATGGTTAACAATGGGAAGCCAGTGGACTAAAAATAAAAACTCAAAACACTCATCAATACTGAAATATTGTCTCCACTATGAAGAGCAGCAGCTAGGTTTGGGCAGATGATTCCAGTTGATAATTTGGGAAGATCAACCAACTGCTCCATTCATCAGTCATTTGTCCCACCAGGATTAATTGGATGCTGACAGCAGAAATAAAAGGCTATTTCTGATTAATTTTTATGCAACAATTAACAATGAATCCAGAGACAGGGAGAGGTTTAATTGACCCTCAGAATGTTCCTTCCTGCACCCACTATGTGCTCCAACTCCCAGTCCAACCCTTAGGTCTTAGGCATGTTTCCTTTAAAATCAACCCTATTTTTAGCCATTGAAATGTGGACGCTTTTGTTAATTCTATTTAGAGAGCATGCAGGATGCAAGCTAAATGTCCCACTTTACCTCATCCCTCACCAGACGGACAGTTGGAAACACTTAGTTCTGCTCTGCTTCCATTGTGTCTCTGAAGCCATTTGAGTGATTTAAATCACAGATAAGTATTTGCAAATGAGCTGAAGAAATAAAGATGCATCTGAACACTCCAAACTACCTTGTTAAGAATGTGCATGTTCTAGGTTAATTCTTTGGGATTTGGTTAATGCTTTGCAAATTGCAACAGAGTTCTTCCCTGACTGTAATGTTTCATGGCTAGATTTGTGCTTCCAGATCAAGAATTTGTTTAACTGTGTTAAAAGAATTTTTTAAGCTCTCTACCTACAGAATTGCAGAGGAAATTTTGCCCAAAAAAGCTCCTGTGCACTTTCCACATAAACTCTCACCTGCTAAGAAAACAGCAGTAAATTCAGAACTGCCATAGTTCATTGAACATTTACTGTGGCTAGCTTTAGACGAATAATGGTAGAGACACCAAGATAATCCACAAAAACTGGTATGAATCCCACTTTACAGATGGTAATACTAAGGAGTGCATACATCAAGGTGTTTGGCCAGAGTGAAGAACAGGGCTACAATTAATCTGAAACTTGAGTGAATTTAGCAAAAGCACCAAGTTTCTAAGACAGGGTATGTGCAGGAGGCTTAACATAATGACATGTGACATTTCTACAGTAACTCTCCTACATGGCTCCTGTGGTGGAACTAGGACCTTTAGTCATTAGGAATCCATTGCAAACAGAGAGGAAAGGGTTAAGGTGCATGGAAACACTGAGACTTTCCATCCTTTGCTCTTTTTCATTCCCCCTTCTCTAAGAGACCACTATCCCCTGGATCCAATCTCAGGAACGTGATAACCAATAGAGCAATATATTCTGTAACAGAAATGTCTCACGGGCTTAACAGCCACTTGCAGTTCCTAAACTGTTACCAAGAAAGGCAGTAGACCAACACATTAAATTCTCATCAGTTAGATGCAAATGAACAGGCCTAAGACAGGGTATGGTGGTGCAAGCCTACTGCCTAAGCTTTTTAGGGAGTTTGGACCAAATCACTGGAGCCTAAGAGCTGAAGATCCATGTCTAAAGACTGCAACAAAAGACCCAAACAAGCCTTCAGGTCCTCACTGATTCCTTTGGAACTGACATCTGAAGCTCCATTCCCCCTCTCCACTGCTGTTCATAATCATGAGAGTGATGATGTTCATTGACTTAATTTACTTTAACAGACTGAAAACAGACCCTCTAATCTCTATCGTTTGCCTGGAATGCCTGTCTATGAAAACAAAAGCTAGATGCTACCCAGGCATGGAAATGAGCCTTTGTATTTGCACGTGGAATTTTAACAGCTACTAAAGGCTGGGTTGACACGGTTACTGATACAGGGGCCAGGGCCCCAGCCATGAGGAAGATATATAAACACCACCTTGTAGATTGTTGACCTCTGAGGACAAGTCAAACCATAAACTAGAAGTCATTTCACTTTTCCCTCATACCACTAGAGGGTGATAGCGATAGACAAGGCTGATGTAACAGGATTGTGGCATCTCCTTCATTCATTCATTCACCATAGGTAGCTGGCACCTCCAGAAGCTTCACTTGTTATCAGCTCTCCAGATGAACTGAAGAATGAAAACTCCCATGATTTTGATCTGGAAGCACTTGTATTCAAGCCCCGATACAGCTGTTTATCAGTGTCTTTAGCCACTTTGAGCTGACTTCTCTGCAGGGAAACATGGCTGCTAATGTTTGCTGAGTGTGAAGAGAATCAATCAGCACAGAACCTTTAGTGATCCATTGCATATCCTGTGTAGAGCACATGACAGAAATAGCAACTTCCTGCAGGAAAACAGCTACAGTTGATGTCTTCAGAAAGGATGAGGGAAGTGATTAAGCATCACAGAAGACTGTGGATTCCTGATTCAGAATCTAATAAGGAACCACTTCCTGTTTTCTCATTTGTAAAACACCTTATTGACAGATCGAGACAAGCTAAGTACTAAATTTGTGAGACTGTTTTGAGGATTATATGATCATTGGTAACTTCATGTACCCCACTATAAGTACTCTGTAATGACTAGTTATTTATGTATTATTATTATAATCATCATTATTCACACAAGAACAAGTAGAAACACGCACACACTACCAAGCAAATAATTTTGGAAGGCTCTGAGATGTTCTGCCCATAAAGGAGGCTCCACATAAGGAGCTTGAGATCTGCCATCTCATTTATAAAAGAGAAATAATGCACAAAGAGACTTGATTCATTGTGTTTGGCCCTAGGGATAAACCAGCCTCAAAGGACCAAAACAACAGGGGACTCTCTCTTTGCTTAATATATATTTTTAAAAAAAGAAAGAAAAAAGAAAGAAAACTGAAAACCAACAAATCTGACAGAGAGGACACAGAATGCTTTTGGAAAGAGGGAATTGTAGAGAGGTGGCCCCAATTCACCACAAACACTGACTAAAGAAAGCCCAGGTGACCTCTGAGGTCCTCCCAACACTGAAATAATTAATCTCAATAAACAGGTAGATGCTTCAGAATGACAACCATGTGATGAGAACATTGCCAAAGGGCCTTGTCCATCAAGCTGGGTACCCTGTTTCTGCTTGGCCAGGATTTTGTGCTGTCACTTAGCCATGTAGCTTACTCTTTCCAAATAGAGAGCTGGCACAGGAGCTTGCTCACCTCTCTCTCAGTCTGTGATATTTTAAGGAAACAGCAAAGAATGCTACTCGTTTGAGATGAGAACCTGGCCTTTGGTGACTGGTCCATTTTCATTCATGGCTTATTGGCAATCGCTCATCTCCTGCTGGACATTAATTAAGGTTTGTGTTCAGCAGGAGCTGGTATTTGCTGTGAATCCCAGACCCTAACACCTGAAACTCTAAAATGACAAAAACACATCTCCAATTTGGGGCTGGATGAGGCAAATTTGAAGAGCCCCCTGGAGTTCCAAGCTATTCTATTCTGAACAATGCACTATAAATGTACCCAGCAACAATACACCGGGTGGATGTCAGCCTCCTGAAAGTTCCTGCTGATTTTACCAAGGGGGAAAAATGCAAACCTAGATGGGACAGACAGGACGAACTTGAACAGGCAAAAACTAACATTTTCAGTATTAGAATATTTTACATCATCTTTGTCATGATACGTCTCTAGTCCTTTTCTGAAAGAAACAGTTCATCATGTGTAGGAAAAATTCTAACAAGTACCTTAAGTAGACTAAATTATTTCAGCTAATAAGCTTTCTGCTTACCAGAGGGCATATCACCCATGGATTTCTCCTATTTCTCATACATATACCTTTGAAAACCTCTCTGTATCTCTGTGGCATTCTTGTAGCTTCCATCTGCTCAGAAGGGTAAGTATAGACACTTTTGAGAATGTCAAGAGTTTGAAGCAACCCTTGCCAGGAAGGCAAATGGGGAAATAAAATCACGACTTTTCCTTTGAAACCCCAGGTCTCTATAAAGGATAACATAACAAAGAGGGAACAGGAAGCCTTCTTTTGTCCCAGATTTTTTTTCTTATGGTTTCAAGAGCTGCTCCTGAGAGCAGACCATCTATTTCAGGGACACACACAGGACATCTCCGATGGAATCAGTTCTGCCTTTACCAGGACAGGCTACTCCTCACAACTACCATCCTCCCAATAGAAACTGCCCTTTTTGGCCAAGTGTGGTGAACTTTGTAATCGATATCTATCTCGCAGAAGATCAGCGAGTGCAGCCAATATAGGCTGTTGTAATTTTATTTCTCTACATTATCTTGGATCTCCTTACACCACGGCCGTTTACCAGAAGCTACTAAGCTCTACTGCAATGTCCGAATAATAGATCAATTATGGCACAATATTTGATAAGTGAAAATATTTCTTAGAAGATAAGAAGGGCCCAAGCTTTTACTTGAACCTTGTACATAATTAAATAAAAGTCATGCTAATAAAACAAACCTAAAAATTAAAAACTGCACTGGAGCATGCGTCTTATAATTTCTCGAAGCTGCAGTGGTCAGAACACTCTTTAGTCAGAGAAACAAACTAAACGTGTCCATTCTAACATGGTTGGGAAGGTATTGGTGCCTTTGTGTTACATTTCTAGCTGAAAGTCAAAGATTTAAGTAGTCAAATTACAACATTAAATGAAGTATAATTAAAAGGCTGATTTTGATGTAATCAAGTTTACTTAAAACTGAATTGTAGTTGACTTCAATTGGCTACATCTTTGGTCCTAATTATTGAGTGCCATAATGCTGAATAACTGTCACGTAATCAGCAGATGCTATCATAAAAATGAGATAGTTTCCCAAATTAGAGAGTCGGCATGTATTTCTATATAAAAAAAATCAGTTTAAGAATCTTCATTATTTTTCTTGACAAGTCACCAATTGTTCATTTTGCATTAAACCTAGCTGAAATACTAAACTAAAGGTTTCAGAGAAGATAAATGAAGGGTTTAACCACTCTACTAGTAGCAATGGAAGCAAGAGAAAGAAAAAGAAGTTCTAAATCATGGAATCACATTTGAAGACTGAGCAGGTGCTTACGGGAATACTGAGTTCTTATTAGGCATCAAGCACTGCACAAGGTGCATCACTTTTACTGACATTTTGAATCTTGCTAATACCTGGAGGAGGCAGTTGCTATTATTACCTCTATTTTGGTATGAAGCCATCAAGGCAAAAGGGAAAGTGATGTGCCAAGCGCAGGCAGTCAGGAAATGACGAAGCCATTACTGGAATCTAGGTAGTCTCACACCAAGGCCACGTTTGTACCAAACCCTAACTCCTGGAAATCATACAAATTCTGCTAACCTCTGCCTGGGCAACCTCAAGCATCAATTCCATTTCTTTCCTTAGGATACATCCTTCAGTGCAGATTAACTGAGTCAAGATAAAGCACATTTTAAATCGATGCCCAGTGCCCAGATGGTAGCAGACCTGGTCTATCACGAAAGGCAGGTGAGAGGACCCCAGATGGTGGGCTCAGCATGAGCAGAAGGGCACTGGGGATTGTGCTCATCCACCACCGCCACCAGCAGCAGCAGGAGGAGGAGTTTCATCTGTCTACTGAGTGAAAAACAGAATCGTGCAAGAGAGAGAGAGAGAGAGAGAGAGAGAGAGAGAGAGAGAGAGAGAGAGAGAGAGAGACGTTCCCATCCCAGGAGTCTGGCTACTTTTTATCTCATAGAATTAATATTCTCCTTGAATCCAGGCAATGCATACACTTGCACAAATAAATAGGGCATTTGTTATTTTGAAACAAAAGAAAACATGATGGATTCATTAGTGCTTCCTACTTCTTAATAAATTATAGAAAACCCCTTTTTAAAAGTCTTTACAATAGAGAGAAATGATCTGACTACAATTTGGGGCATTAAACTCAGTTCTTTGGAAAGGACCTGTTTTCTTTGAGCAGCAAGAAAGTTTTAAAAACAATATTGCTGTGTTGCACAGGGAAAATGATACTGAAGAACACAATAGTAGCAGGGTTTAGGTTTTCTGAACTTACATTCCTGAAAAGTTGGATTTCCAGAAAAGGAGCAGGGCTCCTTCAGCTCTCATGACTAGGTCCTGTAATTTCACGAGTCTAACTAGGAGGAAAAGGCAGAGAAGATTCCTCTAAGTACATGGTACTTAGTATATGGTAGTGTAGACTTTTGCACCCAATTCTGGCCCAGGATACCACTGGTACACAACTCCTGCCTAAGAAGCCAGGATGCAGAATGTTCCTTAAATGAAATAGATGATGGTGTTATTTGCCGAAGTCCTTATCTTTACAGTAAGCATTGCCATTTCCTCAGGCTATAGTGAAAACATGTCTTTAGGTCAGTCCTGCAAGTTCTTCCTCACAGACAGTCCACATTTAGTGAATACTTAAAATGAGCCAAGCACTGTGCTACCCTTTGCAATTAGGACAGAATGGGAGTACCTTTCCCATTTATAGGAGTGCCTATAAATGTCTCCCAAAGAGAGAGCTGTAAAGCTGTAGAGAATGAAGGTCTGTGGAACAAGGAAAATGGAAAGGCAAGACTGTGATTTTTGACCTAGTGTGCAGGCTTAATGATCCCAATGCATCGTCTTTCCTCTATCCAATTCTCTCTCCATGAAATCAGCAGATTAGATTGCCTCCCTTTGAAAGTAGGTTAAGGGATATGATCTATTTCAGCCAATGGAATCTTAGAAGTGGTGTGACAGAGCACTGAGAAGCACTTGGTGTCTCCTCTACTTCTGTACTCTTCCCTGCTGTGAAAATATTCTGTAGCAAGAGCGCTGTGGGAAAAGAAAGGGGAGATGGTATTAAGCCACCTACTCTTCCCAGCTGAAGGCATCTCAGACCAGCCCCTAGCGATGAATTCCCAAGCATTATAAGTGAGCTTAACCAATAAAGACCAAAGTGAACCCAGCCTCTCAAATGTGTGAGCAGCAGATGCCTATTGTTGCCATGGAGGCCAGCATTGCTGTGGTAAAAGCTAGATGATACATAAGGTGGCATCCAAGCTGAGAGCTGAGAAACTGTAAGCAAGGTAAATCAAAGGGAAACCCTTCAACTTTGAAAGAAAGTAAAAAAATGCAGTTAAATTGATGAATTCTAGGCCTCTTTGGGATATCAAAGCAGTTAAACATGATGATCAGACAGAAGACATAAGTTAAGAAGCAGTCAGGGATGACACTTAGGCATCCCATTTGGGCAAATAAATAGATTTGCTATAAAACTTACTGGAATAGGAGCAGTTGGGAATTGTTTAAGATTAGGATGAGGGTGTGAGATCAACATGTAAGCATAGATGTCAGATAGCCTCAAAGGAGGCATATGGCGGGTAGGGTGGTATGAACTTGAAAGTGGAAAGCAGAATATCTCTATTCAGGGTCTGAATGACATGCCTTTCACTAAGGCAAATGATTGAGAATAAAAGGGGACCTGGGCCTAAGAGTAGCATGTGTACGTTTATATGTGTGAAGTAAGGAATATGATAAAACTGCATGTGACTTTATTAAAAACAAAAGAGAAACCCGAAACCCAACATGCTGTTTTAAAGTATAATTATTAGGGGGTTTAGCTTAAAACCCTCTATGTATTACTCACAGTACGGGGCAGAAATAATAGCCTAAGAGCCCAAGTTAACTTCCATCTGAAAAGATTAGATGTTTTTGGAAGAAGGGAGATCCACAAACAGGGGCTCCAGGACAGAACTTGAGAGCAGTGGTTGTGAAAATAGAGGATGAAGGGTGCCAGAGTCCTTGGTAACCTCTGATATTCCCCACTGATCCTGTTCAAGATAATCTATTATGTCTACCATTATCTGTCCATTCGTGAACTATCTACTGTCTAATAAGCATCTATCTAGTAGCTTGTATTTCTGATAAATGACACCAAAGGTAGCATTTCCCATGAATAATATGCCCACACTTGTATTCAGTTATATTTTGTATGCTCTCCTTCAGTCATTGAAGTTCCTGTGCTCTATAACAACATCAGGGCTTTCAAGAAGGAAATGCTCAACAAATGCTTCTAAAATTAAAGAATAGATGGTGTTTACAGGCAACTCTTTTGTTTTTAATTTGAGGAACAAAAATACAAAATATGTTGTTGGTTTTTTCTCTCAGCACCTGTACTCACAGGGAGTCTTAAAAGGGTAGTATAAACTCCACTGATGACCCTTTGAAGATTTAGCAATTTGATTCAAGTTCTTGCTTCATCTTATTAGGACAGGCATTCTGTGAGACTGGGATCCTACACATCAGACAAGCAGCATGAGAGCCTATAAAAGTCAATTGGAGCCCTGCAGCACAAAACACGTCAGCATTGAGGTGAGGACCTGAGAGGTACAAAATGTACTTCAAGATGCATGGAAATTAACATGTTATAATGGACAGTCTAGCAGAAATCTTCCTGTAAAATGTCTGGTTTTAATTCCTAATGGAGGGTGTATGCTTCACCTTTAAAATACCTTACAGCTGCTGAGCATGCGTGATTCCAGCAGCCACAGAGTCTCAAGAAAGCTTTCTTTTCCAAATCAATACTCTCACTCTCAGGCATCCCTCAGTGGATATGATTATTATTACTTGGCATTCAATTGCTTTTCCCCATTCTCTCCAGTTCCCTTTCAAGAATTTTATCAATAAACACTTAAGGAGTCCATGGTATTTAGTGGCTCTCCCCCATACTATGTTTGTACTTTTAACATCAATGTACAGCTATTCTCCGACTATTGAACAGCTTTACTATGAACATGGCAAAGCATACTTTAGCATATAAGTTTATCTCAATTGCTACACTCACACACTGGGGCAATTTTACCCTCAGTTTTATACATCTATGCATAGGCACAAAGGCATACATATATACATATAAGTATATGTCTGTATAGTATGCATAATGTTGACATATGTATCATATGTGTATGTAGATAATGATGGATAGACAAACAGGTCTATACACTTATTCTTACTCAAGTTCTTTCCCTGTCGGGCAAAAACTATGCATTAAAATAGCATACGATGCTGAGTAGGAATTATTTTGTATTGAAAAATTATCTTTTAACTTCCCTCATCTTCCATATCAGTCGTAACACAAACACCTGATCACCTCATCATGTATAAAAGTATAAATGAAACAACAAAACGGTTAAGCCTCATGCATTCTGCTAAGCATACTACCTCAGCACTCACTGTGCCTGGAATAGAAGCAGAGAGAGACAGAGACACAGAGTGCGGCAGAGAAACAGAAACACAAAGACACACACAGAGACAGACAGACAGACAGAAACAGAGCCACAGAGAGAGACAGAGGGAAAGAGTGAGAGACTGCCCCAACACCACCATGTGGCTAGAGACAATAGCAGTCTACTTGGTTAAAATCCAGCAAAAGGAGGATAAGGAAAGCAACCCTGGCTTTAGGGCAAAGCCTGTTTACAGCTCCCTTCCTTTGTTCCATCCTCCAGCCTGGAGACAACCACCAACACCTCAACACTAAGGAGGAAAGTCACCTACAGGGTGTTTCCCACCTCAGCTAGCAAGGCATAGACAGCTGCCAGTTCCCAGGGGTACACTTGCTCCAATTTCCCCCACTTAACAATAAGAGACATCAGGCACAATATGGAAAGGAAATTTTGGATCATCTCTGATTCTCTAAAGCACCAATATACCATGAGGAAGAACTCCAAAGGATTTCAGAGAACTGATGGATACACCACAACACACACACTCACACACAAACACACACACTCACACACAAACACACACACTCACACACAAACACACACACACACAAACACACACAAGCACACACTCACACACAAACACACACACTCACACACACACAAGCACACACTCACGTTTTACTTAAGACAAAACATTGGATGCTCTCAGGAACACCATGACTTGGGGAGGCCCTGGATATCTCAGAGGCATTCAGCGAGGAACCAGTGATGATGATGTACCAGAAACCAGAGGCCTTGAACCAGACCAATGACTCGTTGTAATGAACATTCACTAGTAAAGCTGATTGGACCAAAGGGCACACTGTATGACACATTCCTCCCACTGCCACCAGGACAAATGAAGAGGTGATGGGGAGTGGGAAACATAGAGAAGTGAAGAGGGTTTTTGTTTTGTTTTGTTCTTGTTCTTGCTTTAGTTTGTTTGCTTGCTTGCTTTGATTTGTTTTGGCTCGAATCCTTTTTAAAATTTTCTTTTGGGAAGCTGAAGGGGTAAGGGGAGAATATGGGGGCACTGGGAGGTAAGCAGAATTAAGGTACATGATATGAAATTCCTAAAGATTCAATAATGAAATTATGTTTTCTAAAAAAATGACAAAACATTGACCTAAAATATATTAAGCAAGAAATAATGAATGACGCAATTAAGTTGAAATAGTCAACGGCTAGTTAGTAACAGAACACCATATATCTATTTTTATTATTTAATAGAATTATGACCTCAGGTTTTTACCTGGAAATAACTGCAGTGGCTATCTTAACACAGATATTAATCCTCTGCATTGCTTGGTTGAGGTACATTTGTTTAACAAATTCAATCAAAATTGCCCTAGTAGCATTTCTCCTGCATAAAAATATAGCTTATTTACTGTCACTTTAGCTTGAATAACATAGTAAATGGAATATACACAACATTCTGCCATTTTGTGTGTATTTATATAAAATAATATCTTCACAATAGTAACTATGGGACAACATATGAGAAAGAATTAATATTGGTATATGTAGTAGTTTACTTATGGGTTACTAAAGGCTGATGACGCATAGCCTGGGGCTAAAAAATGTAAGCATTTTTTAGTAAATTATTTTGGTGATGTATTGATTCACAAAACAGAGTCTATTTGCTCATTTTGATGATCTTCAGTTGCAAACATACATTTGTTGCATAATATGTTCTAGATACCCTTTTAAGGCAGATATAAAATGACTGAATGTTTTCTTGGCCCAGCAGTTCTCATCATGTTGCAAGAAATATGCAAATAAGATCAAACTTGCAAAACATCAGAATAAGATAAACTTTACTAAGTCTCCAGGTCAAGATGTGACAAGAAGACTTTTCCTTCTATAATATTTTATGTTATTTTTCTTATAAAATAATAATACACATAGGATTTATCATATATGTGTGTGCACATCCTAAATCTTTATAATAAAATAAGCCTATCTAACAATTTGAAACATTTGTTAGGAATAGCACTTAGCTTCTTTCCTAAATTATACTGTTTTTACACTCACCAGGAGAAAATACTTTATTAAAATTCTGGGTTAATGGTACTCTTGATTTAAGCTATAGTTCTATGTAAAAGGGGACATGTGATAATTAACAAAGTCTGGAGAGATGGCTCAGTGGTTAAGGATGCACTTTCCGAGATCTGAGTTCGGTACCCAGTGCCAATGTGGAATGTCTCACAACTTCCTATAATTCTATTTTTGGGGGATCTGCCATCCTCTTCTGACCTCTGAAAGCACACACACACATATGTGGCATTTACTCACAGACACGCATGAATAAAAACATATTTAAAGAAAAATAGTATTTTTAAGTTATTTTCTTGAACTTTATAAATAATATGTTAAATTGTTTGCAGCCTTCCTGGAGCGGAAGCTCGTATGTTAAGATTTTAAAGTGTTTTTGCATGTAGGAGTAGTAATTTCGGCTACAAAATCCTATTCCAGAGCAGGACTATGCCAATATTGATTCCACTCGCATCACTTGTGTTGCCCATTCTAGTCTGTTTTGCCCTTATGAATATGCCATCCCCCAAGCTTCTTGTAGAGTTCTCTCTAAGCACTTGAGCTACTTTTAAGGCAGGGGATATTGCCCTGCCCCCAAATTGTTTTTATTGACACAAAGAATACAATGTTTAATATCATAGGATAATAAGATGTTCATTCCCAAATGGTGTCCATTTGATCTCTCACTTCACAGAGAACAGGAATACTCAATAACCAACATGATGGTCATGCCTCAGAACCACCAGCTTGCCTGCAACTAGTCTTCTGGAGAAGAACATTCAACTATGGTACCATATTTCCATCTTCCTTGTTTAGTATAACAGTAAAATGGTTGTGCTTATTAGTTAGACCAAGAAAAAAAGAACAGAATAAAAACTGTATTATTTCAGGAGGGCAGGAAGGGGGGGTTTCATCATGAATAAACCTACATATCTTGTCTATGTTTTATATGACGTTAGAATCTTATTTTCCCTAAATAAACTAGGCCATCCTTAGCAAGTTTACAATTTCTTCATGATGGTTTCTGTTTTACAAAGTCTGAGATGAAGCCAGTTTTCACTATGCCCACCCACACTGTCTTTCCTGAACTGTTGCACATGATGTCCTAAAATGAGTCACTCAGGAAAACACGTAGATGTCTCATGCCTGTGATGGAATTCATCTTCCCAACGCAAACTTACCCTTGTCAGTTCCCTCCTCCTGGGATCGCCTGTGTGCACAGACTGGGAACCCAGTCATCACTGGCTCTATCTCTCTCAAGCCTCCATTGGTTGACAATAGGCAGATACTGAGGGTTTCTACACTGTGAGCCATGGGTCTTTGGGTTTCAGTTGAGTGTCCCCAAGACAAATGATACTATAACACTATGAGGTAATGAACTTTTCACTGTGATGATATTTTCACTCTACAAAAGCAATGATGAGCAAAATGCCTGGCATCATCATTAAAATGAAAATGCTGCCACCATACTTCCTGAAGGTCAGGTCAATGTACGCTTCATTGTCACTTGGCCAATGTTTAAAGAAACGCACCTATAAATGTCCTTCTTGTAAGTGTCAACTTGTTGTCCCAAACTTCAATGTTTTTAGTCACCCTGGGAAGAATGATAGCTTTGTTATTTCTTCCCTTCCAAGAACATGCTTCATTAGTATTTACTGTGATAAAAAGGGCAGACTGTAAGATAAGTTCCTTTAGTGAACCAAAACTCTTAAGAAGTAGAGGTTTGAACTGAGCTGGATCTCTTCTTCATGCAATGCCATGTCTCTTCAAAGCATGGCTGACCAAGAAAACAAAGGCTATTCAGTCCTGAGTATGTGGCTATCTTCTTGAAAACTGAGGAAGAAGGTCTGTCACTTCAAAGGAAAGAACTAATAGTATCTGTTGCCATGGAAAATGGAAGGTTCTAAAGCCACCTTTAGAGTCCAGGAAAATATGTATTCATCACCAAAGCCTGAGGCTTCCCAATATCACAGACTTTTCTGGTAAGACCAGATATGACAATGAATGTGACCTCATAGGACATCATTTCTCATGGACAAGCATCATCTCCTTGGAAGAGGATCCATCAGATAATAAGACGTCACTGGGAAAAGTTCTTTGCTATTGCAACCACTAACAGTGTATTCACACACTTAACGAACATTTACTGAGTACCTAGTATAGGCTATGTGCTGGGACAGACACATGATAAGAGGCAAAAAAATTTAGATGCTGTCCCAGGAGTTTTACATATAAATATTAATTTTATGCTATGAGAAAAGCAGTGTAAACTTCATTTTGCTAGAAAAAAATGGTGCATAGCAAGGTTGAAGGATTTCATTAAGGTCATGGAACAAGCCCTTATAATGCGCATCCTAAATAACAATGCTCCAAACTGCACAAGGCTTTAGAATAATAAGGGCATCTCAGATTCAGAACATCCTTAAAATGTGTCTGGCATCATTTTATTGTCATAACAGGAACTATGGATTATATACCCATTTTATAGATTAAAAAACTGATGTTAAGTACTTTTGTAACTGATCAGTATCCAATACCCAAGAAGAGACTCAATCAAGCACAGCACTTTATGCTTCTTTTCTTAACCATTAGGTTATATATCCATGAAAAGTTCCTTGTTACACACCCTCTAGGCAATAAGTAAATATCACCAGGCATTAAGATTGAAGAAGTTTAATGTGAGAATGTTCAGGATTGACAGGGCAGGTGAGTTAAAGCTCTTCAATTCATGTACCAGTCCTCACTCAGCCCTCAGGATTTCATGCTTATCCTATAAGCCAGCTGATTGGAAAGTTCCTTTCTTCAGTCAATCTGTTCTAGAGCATTTGCATCCTGTGAGTCACCATAGAAGATTATACACATGCAAACACAGAGCAGAGCTTAGGAGGTGTCTGAAAGCATTTCCAATGCTATTTTTTGCTCAGTAGCATTTTCTCCCTTTTGCAGTCGCTTAATCCTCCCAGAATGCAAATCAACCCTTTACTATGTATTTTAAGACATTCCTAAAGCCTTCTGGAACAGATACATGAAGAAAGAAAGGCTTAACCTAAGAGTCCCATCATTTAGTCTTTATATTTCCTCCACCTTAATATTATTTTCTTAATTATCACCACGATAACTTCCATTTCCACATCTGTAAAACAGAAGTGAGAAACAGAGAACTCATTCATGGAATTATGACAGCTGCACGGGACTGACTTACTGAGTGCTTAAAATGATACAGGAAACATGAGCACCATGCAATGTGAGCTGAAGAATTCCAACACTGAGTTACAAGGACCACAACAAGGAATGCCCAGTTGGACACAATTCATATTGTGAGTGTTTCTCCAAGCACCAGTGTGTCTTCAGCGAACAACATGTCAAGGACAAAAGTGGGAGATGCACCTTAGGAGCAACTTACTTGAAATGTACATCCCAAGTGACTTCTTCCATTCCCCCTCTCACCCCTCCAATGCACAAAAGTGTTTTCTGGAACTGTCTTTCCAAAAGTAACTGCACTGAAATTCTTGCCTCAACATCTCCTCCTAGGGTGTGGTGGTTTGTAAGAAAATGGTTCCCAAAGAGAGAGGCACTTTTATGAAGTGTGACCTTGTTGGAGGAAGAGTGTGACTATGGGGGTGGGCTTTGAGGTCTCTTTTGTTCAAGCTTCCCTCAGTGGGACAGTCAGTCAACTTCCTGTTGTCTGCAATTATAGCACTCTCAGTTCCAGAACCATGTCTGCCTGCAGGCTGCCATGCTGTCAAGATGATAATGGACTGAACCTCTGGAACTGTAAGCAAGTCACCCCAATTAAATGCTTTCTTCATAAGAGTTGCCCTGGTCATGGTGTCTCTTCACACCAATAAAAGCCTAACTAAGATAGAAGTTGATACCAAGAACTGGGGGATTGCTGTGATAGGGGCCTAAAGGAGGAATCTGGATCAATGGGGACGATGACCTTGAAGAAGAGTCTCAGCTGCCTCCCGTCGCCATAAACATATACTGAAAGTACCAGGCTAAGTAAGATACAGTTCCTGAAACTGTCTCCCTAACCTAGCAAGTCTACAGATGCATGTGACTTCTAAGGAAAATGTTAAGGCAACAGGGTAATAAGTAGCTGATCCTCTATGAGAACCACAAAGTGAGAACCCCAGGAGACCTCGAGCCTTCCTTGAACCCTGATCCTTGGTGAACACAATGATGTCATTCTACTTTCCTTTCCATGAGAAGAAACAGGGTAAGCACACCAGTGGGACCAGGAAAACCACAGAAATGTTTGAGTTGTGCCATTCAAGCAGGTAAGTGCTGACATTTTACAGGCACTGAACTGGAAGGAGCCAACTTACTGTTGGCCCAAAACATACTTTCTTATTCCTCCTTCACTTCTAAAATGAGAAACACAAATGTGGCATTCTGAAAATTAAATTTTAAGTTCATTTTTTAATATTTTTACTGGCAAATATATTTGCTGGAAAATACAAGCTTCTATTCAATTTTCAGTTTGGCTGGGCATCTTTTACTCTTACCCACCCCCCCAAATTGTTACTGACAGGTAAATAATTCTGAAGGGCACTCTGCATAAATTAATGAGTGAAAGCCCCAAATACTTTCTAGTCTGCCTAAACTTGCCAGCAGTTATAATTGATAATTGTAATCTAGACATTTGATACCTATGATGTATGTTAATATTTTAAAACCTAAATAAGGTTAAAGTAGACAATTGCCTTGGTGTCTCTGAATCTGTTGCAAAGATCTTCTAGATTTTGGAGTTCTATTAAGGGGAAGGAGCAGCATTGGGACTGATGAGAGGGAAGGGGATCACTGGCTCACAAAAGATCAAAGCAGCACAGTTTACTTTCAGACATTGTAAAGGAAACTCAGCTGGGCTGTCCAGAGCCCGTCATTTCCCATTTCCACATGGACTCCTTCAGGACCAACTATAAACACTGCTACCTTTGCCTAACAAGTGTATGGACTAATTGCCCAAGAATGGGGTGTCAAACCCCTCAAGCCACTGACCAATGACTGATGGAACTGGAGAATAATCACCACAGTTGACTTGTTCTTTGGTTGGAAGTACAAGAAACAGACTATCTACTAGAAAATTCCCTAGACAGTTTAGCTTGCCAGAATAGATGCAACTTACTTGAAATGCACATCCCAAGTGACTTCTTCCATTCTCTCTCTCACTCCTCTAATGCACAAAAGAGTTTTCTGGAACTGTCTTTCCAAAAGTAACTGCACTGAAATTCTTGCCTCAACATCTCCTCCTAGGGTGTGGTGGTTTGTAAGAAAATGGTTCCCAAAGAGAGAGGCACTATTATGAAATGTGACCTTGTTGGAGGAAGAGTGTGACTATGGGGGTGGGCTTTGAGGTCTCTTTTGCTCAAGCTTCCCTCAGTGGGACAGTCAGTCAACTTCCTGTTGTCTGCAATTATAGCACTCTCAGTTCCAGAACCATGTCTGTCTGCAGGCTGCCATGCTGTCAAGATGATAATGGACTAAACCTCTGGAACTGTAAGCAAGTCACCCCAATTAAATGCTTTCTTCATAAGAGTTGCCCTGGTCATGGTGTCTCTTCATACCAATAAAAGCCTAACTAAGATAGAAGTTGATACCAAGGACTGGGGGATTGCTGTGATAGGCCTGACCATGTGTTTGTCTGGAAGAATTTGGACTTTGGGTTATGAAAGCAGGCAAATGTTTAAGTACTGTTTAATACATCATACTAGTAGGAGCATGAAAGAAAGTGTTGCTGGGTGTGATTTGATGAACTGTGGGGCGCTACCTCAAAGGGTTTCAGAGAAGAATTTTCATATGTTGCCTAGAGATCATTCTTGTGATATTTTGGTAAAGAAAGTGGCTGCCTTTTGCCCTTGTCCAAAGAGTCTGCCTAAGGCTAAAGTGAAGAGTTTGGAATTAATTCCATCGGCAGAAGAAATCTCAAAATAGCCTAGTGTAGACTCTGTTATGTGGATATTAATAGCAACTCTAACAAAGATTTATAAGCAAAGGAACAAATAAGAATCTAAAATGTAGGGCTGGAGAGCTGGCTCAGTGGTTAAGAGCACTGGCTACTCTGGCACAGGTCCTGAGTTCAATTCCCAGCAACCACATGGTGGCTCACAACCATCTGTAATGACATCTGGTGCCCTCTGCTGAATACTGTGTATGTAATAAATAAATAAAATATTTATAAATAAATAAATAAAATCTTTTAAAAAATACAAAATATACATATTGAGCAAATGGGCATGTGGAAGTAGAATAGAGCTAAAATCCTGTGTTCAAGTAGATAAGCGAATTAAGAAATGGAATAAAGAGAATGGTGACCTCAGATCAAGCTCTCTTCCAGCTAAGTTTCAAATTTGTGGAAGTAAACTAAAGAAAAGCTTAGAGCCAGGTGTGGTGGGGCACACCTTTAATCCCAGCACTGGGAAGACAGAGGTGATGGGTCTCTGAGTTTAAGGCCAGCCTGATCTATATAGAAAGTTTCAGGATAGCCAAGCTCCCTGTCATGATGATAATGGAGTGACCCTCTGAAACTGTAAGCAAGTCACCCCAATTAAATGTTTTCCTTATAAGAGTTATCATTGTCATGGTGTTTTTTCTCAGCAATAGAAAATGCTGACTGCTGAGACATAGGAGAGCTGAAATAAAAACAGTCAGTTATCCACGGTCTTCTGTTGCATTCTGCAGCCAATTTCCATCTTTTCTGTCTGGATCTCAATAGCAAAATCGATTTCTATTTACCTACCAACTTTCATAAGTTCATGAACTGAAATACAACTGTGTGATCTCAGGCTTTAGGATCCTACTGTACCATCCTAGGGCACATAGCAAAAAACTAATTAGACCCAAGGAAGCCAAGAAATCAATTAGAATGACTCAAGTTATCTCCAGTTGCCTGCTATTTTATATTACATGCTGGAAAATCAAAAAAGACAAATAAAATGATATTTAAGAATTTATATCTGCTGCCATTCATCTCTCAGAAGCACTGGCACTCACTCATTAATTACTTTTAAGCCACACAGAAACATTGTTAAGCTGTAGAGAAATAGATTTGGAGTCCTACAAAGGGGAAGAGAAACCAAGAAAGGAACAATCTAGGCTCTCTGAGTCACACTTGATCACATTTGTCAGTAAGTGTCTGGCGAATGACTTGGTGTCACTATCCTTGGGTTTCACCACAAGGATACTTGTCTTTCATTTGTTGGCTGTGTCCATTCTTTTAAAGTTTCACCTTTCTGTGGAGACCTTCCATTAGAACATTCCAGATGAGACACAGAGGAGCCAGGCTAGCCAGACACAAATCCTGGTTCCAACCATTTTGAGCTCTCTAATCTAAACTAAACTATTTAGCTTTGCTCTGCCCCATGCTCCTCATCTACAAAATGGTAATAATACTAGAATCTACTTTGAAGAGATGGGAACTCTTAACTACAAGCAATGACGCGGTGAGAAGCCCATCAGCTTTTCAGGGTATCTGAGTAGAAATGCCTCCATCAAACCTGAAATGAGACTACATTTCAACAAGGCACAGGGGTAGGTTTGTACACACTACTGCCTCAAAAACACTGTTGAAGCACGTGCCAAGTGTTCAGTCAGAGCTGGATAAGCTTAGCCTTCCCCATCAACGTTTGCTATTATTATCTCAGCTAATGTACTTCCTCAGGACACATTTCAATGATCACCAAGAAACAGCTAAGTACATCCATTATAAACTGCAGGTTCTTTCATGACACTGATTCTGTTGTACTTTCTCCTTTCATAATACTATTTGACCCCAGCCTGTCTCACAGACATTTTACATATTATCAACAACCTGATTTTTCAGATTCAGATGCTGAGATCCAGGGGCATAACCACTTTATTAATATACAGAGCACACAGAGAAGATGGCGGAGGGGAGGGCAAGTGCAGGGAAAGGAAAGAATCGGCACAAGCCACAACCACAGGTAAATCCACAAGTCCCATCTTGATTTTATAGGAAACTCCGGAGTAGAAATCAACTCTCAGTTTCTCTAGTCTTGAAGCAAAGGGGATGGACTTCATAATTATGCCCTCTATGAGAAAACCCCTGCAGCGCACAATGCCTGTCTGTGCTCTATGCACTACCATACAGTTCACGAGCTTCGGGCAAGGGGCTGGAGGTTGTAACACACAAAGACACACAGAGACAGCACAGACAGACAGGGAGACAGACAGAGACAGGGACTTCTAGTCACTGGTAAGAAGCCCTTTATTCAATAGCACCATGGAGGCTTGTATACCCAATAGTCAGGTGGGCCGACAGGTGAGAACCTTATCCTCTGAGCCTCAAGGCAACACGTGTCCGTGAAGCAGAGCTGGTAAACAACTGATACAGCTTTCAGTAACTCAAATCACAAGGAAAGGAAAGATCTCTAGCAGGGAAGAGCAGCTGGAGGCCAGGAATCCAAATGATCCCAACAACTCCAACTTCAAAAAAGAGCTGTCTTACGAATGAGAAACACGAGGACCAAAACTGGAGAATGGGAACCCAAAGCAAACATCCAGAGACAGAGATGATCCAATGGCATGGCAATAATGCGCACCGCAGAAAGGCACATAGAAGATATATCTCTGTAGTCCTACCTCCGTCAAGCCACACTCCTAACCACATGCACTGAATGATTTGGGTTCTAGCTATTCAGTATATGACAGGCACTGGTAAAGACAATGGAGATGCAGCACAGATGAGCAATGAAGTTTACAGAATGCCATAGATCAGAGACAAAAAAAAATCACATAAAAGATCTGCTTCCAAATATGATACATGGTCTGACTACAAAACAAAGTATGAGACAAAAGAAAGAGAGATGGAGGTAGAAAATTCTTCTGGCAAGAGCAAGAGGATGAAGTCCATAATAATAGCTGTCACATCAATGTTCCTTCCTGGTCTTTCTGTCATACCCGTCCTACAGCTGCTGTAAACAGCGTGTACCTGTGCTCCACTTTGAAGGACAGTTTCTAGCTAAAGTGCCACCTTGTCTAGGGATGCCTAAAAGGTTGTGTTCACATCCTTGCAGTGGGGAGTTGCTGGTAGGCAGGGATTCGCATAATAGTCATCTTGTTTTTCTACATAGTGACTTTGAATTGCAGTTCCCAAACCAGAGCAACATGCAGGATTAAGCTGAGGTGATTAGTTAGTTCTGGTCTCTTTCCTAAGAAAGCAGCTCCCTTGCTTGAGATCCTAGTCCCACACTCCTGCTCCTCCTTCTCTTCTCCTTCTCCTCCTCCTCCTCCTTCTTGTCTTGAGATTTTCTTTTCCTACCAGCATCCCAGGAAAAGAGTTCCAGATCTTGAGACGAACAACCACTTCTTGTCTCTTTGTAACCTTCCTCAAGAAGAGGAAGCTGGTGCTGGGATGTGACTCACTGGGAAGGTGTTTGGCTAGCATGCACAATAGTCTGTTTCAATGCCTACCACTTCAAAAATTAAAAAAAAAAAGAAGAAGAAAAATCTGGGTAATAAAAGACCAAATTCCAATTTACATTTGCCAAACGATGGGGAGAAAAGAGCAGAAAGGGCAGCACTGATGCACAGGTTTCAAGATTTGCCAAGCATTCCAAACATATTGGTTAAGAGAACCATTCTGGTGCAGTCTCTGATCACTACCCTGAATCAATGGGAGACAAAGACTAGACAGTTATATTCCCAACAGAAAAGTCCTCCTGTTTAGAGAGCATTTAATAAGGTGGTGCTGATGACAGGCAGCACGGCGGATCACTCTAGCATGTATCTTCATCTTCTTCCCTGCCTTGTAAAATCTTTCATAAGGATGGTATTGGGAAAAAACTGCCCAAAGCCTCAATGCTTAAATTCCACTGGTTATAAACTGGATTTCTATTGCCCACTGGCCCTTAAACATACTACACAAAGACTATTGTCACATGTAAATGCCATAAACCCCTTGAATAATTACTAGTCTGTGGAGGTAATGTGGAGGTGATGAACAAGCCAAGAGGGTCCCTGCTGATTCTTTGTACACCCATCAGGCGGACACTATGATTCTGTTGGCTTAATTATTACACCTTGTATAGATGAATGCAGGGAACATGCTTGCCTTGTCATCTGCTGCCCAGGGGACTGGTACTGAGTAATTGCTTTCCATCGCGGCAGGAACCATCGACTGCCAGCCACAGGCACCATCTGGTTCTCGATCCCTCCCCCACTTGCCTCAGAAAGCCTCCTGGGGACAAGATGAGATATCAGGGTTGTAGTTATCATCAATATGTTCATGGCCTTTCACCTCCTTTATTCTCATCATAGATTTTATGTTACTAAATACCCCTGAAATACTAAGGTAACTATATTTACAAATGTATAAATTCGTATATTATATTGTCACGCAGTATGAAATATTGTTCAATATTGCAGAGTTATATAATTATACATGTATGAGAACAAACATTAAACATATATATTTATCATTGTGCTGTCATCTTTTGTAGGCTAAAGAAAGCCATTCATGAACAGATAAGATTTATTTGATAAATGATATTACAAAAATTAACTTGATTTCTAAAGAAATTATACTCATTTGAATGTCATTTATCACAAAAAATCACAGTAACTCTTGAATTAAAAGTGAAATGTTAAAATCTTAAAAGATGAAAATTATGTAACTTAATATCAATGTTAATGGTCTATGACTGAATATGTATACATATGGTACTATAAGAGACTTTCACTTCTCTAAGCCACTTTGTTACACACTTAGAAGAAAAACAGGGAACCTGGAAAGGCTGTGAATAGAACAGATAGAAGAAAAACCTTAGATCCTTTCATTAATATAAAAAATGACAAATAATGAATAACAAATTGAGCTTAGCAATCTCAGAGTTCTAACATGAAACAGACAGCCACTAAGGGTTGAATTAATTAGCAACTAATCAGCAAAACGAGAAATAAACAAAAAAGTCACATAGTTCACATGTTAGGAACCATTGCGCTGTGGATGTCCTATCCCCTGAACTGTTAGCTGTTCCCAATTCTGAGGAACCTACCTAAAAAACAGCTGCATCCCAGGCCAAACTCAGTAAATCACCAGCTCTCCTGGGAGACAGAAGTGAACACGGATATATGATGTCAGGAATCACCAAAGTCACTTTTGCTATTAAATCACAAAGAAGTCTAATGAGGCTCAAACAGCACATGCCACCTATTGACTGGCACTGACCCAAACTGGGCTTTATTCCCTACAATGGCATGGAAGAACATACTTCTCATTTTCAAACATTTCCTGAAGCCACTCTGTGAAGACTGTCCATTGAGAACTCGGCTGTTATTCTGACAGGCTCCCCTTTATACATGACTTGGGGCTGTTCTCACGCTACTTTCAGTATCTTCTCTGTTATCACTACCGTATGCCATGGGGATTTTATTTTCCGGCCCTATTTGGTATTCTGTGTTTCTTACATCTGAATAACCATTTAATAATAATCAATCTGTACAATTCCCTTGATTTGGGGAAGTTTTCTTCTATGATCTTACCAATGTCCAAAGGTCTATTATATTGACCCAGGAGTCTTCTCCTTCATCTATACCAATATGTAGGCTTATCTTTTTCATGATGTACTGCAGTCTTTCTTATACATGTACATTACAGTTCATGTACATTACTTTCATGAATTTATTTAATACATTCATCTTCTTTGTTTGAGTGGCTCAATTCCTATACTTTATCTTCAAGTTCTGATAGCCTATCTTCTGTCTACTGATAAGGATTTCCCTTGAGTTTTCTAATTGAGTTACTGGGATTTTCAATTTTATCTTCATTTTACCTTGAGTTGTCATCAGTATTTCTTTTTTAGAAATTAGATTTATTCATTTTCCTTTAAGTGCAAGTGTTTTGCCTGCACATATATATGCACACCACATACATGAATGGTGTCCACAGAGGTCAGAAGTGGGTTTTGGATCCCCTGGGCCTGGACTTGCAGATAACTGTGAACCACCATGAGGATGCGAGGAATCTAACCCAGGTCTTCTACAAGAACAAGAACTCTTCACCACCATCTCTATTCTTCAGCCCTTCTCTTTCATCAATATTTCTATCTCTTTAATGAATTTGATTTTAAATCCTGAATTGCTTTCACCATTACATTCAGCCTCATGTTGCGTGTTTTGGGCATTACTTGGGCATCTACTGTCATTCTCTTTAAGCTCATTGAGCTGATTACTACTGTTTTCTTGAAAGTCCTAATTATTTGATAAATTCCATACTGGTTCTCTCTTTTTTTATAGCTGTGTCCTGGGAGTCATCTGGATAATTCTCATTAGAGAAACTTTCCAGAGGACTAACGAGTTTGAGGGAGATACACGGTTCTTGTCTTTCATATTGTTTGTTTGTGATATGTGACCTGGGCATGTGGACTTCATCTTTTAGTTTCATGTCATATGTCATATTCTAATCTGTCTTAGGTTGGGCTGGTACAGAAGCAGAGCCAGAGATAGCAGGTGCATCTACTGTTCCACTGCAGTCAGGACTGCAACTTTGGAGACAGTGGTGGGGTGGGCGAGTTTTAGAGGAACTCAGCAGGCAAAGTTTGGATGCAATTGTGTACATACAGCTAGGCCTGTTAGACCAATAGACCACAACACAAAAGTAATAATACCCTACTGATGCAGAAACAATATCAACAATACCTTTTAATCATACAACTTTAGCTAAATAAGAAACAAGAAGCATCATGAAGTATTTCTTGAGTCCCTCTCAAGAAATAAGTACAATATGGTTAAAGTAGCCCTTGAAGCATGCAGCATCCTAGGACCCCCGACAGAGGGTGGAAATGGGCAGTGGGCCCTGGAAGCAGCTTGCTCATCTGGAGTGGTCCAGTTTTATAAAATATGCATTTGGGACCAACTTCCTGATTTGGAGTTTCATTTCAATGAAGTCACACATGGCTACACTACTGCCAGCAGAGAGGCCAATCTAAACAGATAGTTAAGTTAGACAGTTGTTCCTGTAGTCACTAGCAATATGAACACATGGAATTACCAACTATTCCAGGCTAAGGTGATAATGGCTACTTTAAAGAGGAAACAAAAACATTGATTGAGATGTAAAAGGTTCAAATTTTCAGTCATTATTATTTTACATATGTGGTCAAATATCAAGCTTACTTTATCAATGTCCCTTGCTCAAGGATGACTATGTATTATTACACGAGGAATAAAAAAGTATAAGTTTAATCCCTAATGACACTTGTCTACCTGCCTACCTATATTTGTAAGAACAAAAGAAAGATCAAACGTTTAGGAGAAATATTTACTGTGACAAACACAAGCAGCATATCTGGTTTATAGAATCAATAAATTCCTGAAGTAGGAGCTCTGTAAACAATGAGAAGATAAAACCATAGAAAGAGGAAACAGAAACTAGACAAGGGTTGGGCAGGTTAGGACAACAGGGCTAGAAAGCAAAACTAACACATTTATTAGAAAGTGCACACATAACTATCCAAACACAAAAAGCAAAAGCAAACCAGCATGTGTGGGAGCAAACCTTTTACACTGACCCAGAACAAACAGGCACAAGAGACTGTAGCCCTGACCTGCAGCCCAGAGCAAAAGGTGAAAACCTTCAGAAACAAGCGTCAAAGGCAGAGTGGAAGGAAATAGGACAGTCTGCGGGATTAATATGCTTCTCCAGATTCCAGAATCTTTTTGTTAGTATCTGTTCATCATAGACTGAGTCAAGCTTTTTCATATTTCAAGAGGAAAGAAAACATCCTTTGGCATGATTAAAAAAAAAAACCACAACAATTTCTTACAAAGACATCTAATTCCAGTGTCATAATGCCTCATACCCCAAACAGAAGGCTGGGGGGGGATTTAGATGGGCAATAACACTCATAAAGAATCCTGTGTAGCAAAGCTATAGGAGAGTCAGAATGCACTCTTCACGCATGAGCTATGAAGTATAACATACATGATCGCACTCACACTTATCACTGAACAACATGTGCTGGTCAGTCAAGAAACAACTAAGGTCAAAACGAGAATGATCTGCTTCAAACAAGCCATGGCCAGCAGTGAGCAGTGGACCAGTAATGAGTGGTAATAACCAAACTGCTCAGTTTTCAAATCTCCACTCAGACAAGTAGTTATTGATTCCTCGCTAGGGACAAAGTAAGTATTTGTTCCACATATATTAACAGGTACTGTTTCTAGGAATACAAATGTTTATTGAAACAGAAGGTTCTCACTAAATTAGGAAAGAAAATATATTCAAAGACGAACTGTCTCTTCCTCATAGAGTTTTCACAAATTCATTATTGAAACAGACTAGTGTGATACAGAGAAATTTTAAGCAAGATGTACAAATTACCAAGAACTTCTTTTAAAGGCTCTATGGTGATCAAAAATTAAACAGATTGGAAACAATAATGTAAAATTACTGTTAACTTTCACATAACAATTCATATTAAAATGTTACCTAGCCAGCTGGGAGGTAGTGGCACACATCCTCAATCTCAGCACTTGGGAGGCAGAGGCAGGTGGAGCTCTGTGAGTTCAAGGCCAGTCTAGTCTACAGAAGGAGTTTCAGGACATTCAGGGCTACACAGAGAAACCCTGCCAACCAACCAACCAACAAACAAATGTTATCTAAGTCTGGGAAGAGGGTTGCATGTGTGGTGTGTCCTTAGACACAAATTTGAAGTTTTGAAGTGTAACTTGGTATATTGATATATACTTTTCTTTTCTTTCTTTTTTTTTCTTTTTCAAGACAAGAATTTTTGTGCAGCCTTGAATGTCCTGAAGTGCAGGCTACTAATGCCCATTTACCATATACTTTTCTGATCCCTCAATTTGGAAAATATAATAAAAGCTTGCAATATTCATTTTGTCGTCAAGTTAAGCATCTTAGAAATTCATTAAAATAGTTATGTGTTTAAAACAATTTTAAAAATCAACATAGTGAAAAGTATGAACTTGGTGAAATATGATATGTGCATATACACATATAGTATACAGTATCATGAAGATATTAAAGTAGTATTTTAGTGCACCTTAAACAATGAAGTAAATGTTTGGGGTATCTGACCAAATTAAACAAAAATAGTAGTAAAAAAAAAAAAAAGCTCTACAGTGTAATTCCATTCTACATTAAGCAACGGAAGGAAGTATGCCAAAACTCAAAAAGTGGCTATTTTAAGTGGAGACTTTATAGACGCCATTTATCTTCTTCTTTACAGTTTTATGAATTGTGTCAGGCTGTCAGAGGACCTCCAAAACCAAGTCTTCCTTTCTTCCTGTACTAACTGAACTTCCAATTTTAGTTAGCTGCATGGCTATAAAAATGCGATGAAATGTCCCAGTACCCTTTGTGTGACTGAGCACAGGCTAATGACACTGCAGTGGAGGTGACACGGGTGACCTTTGGCAACATGGAGACTGTCTTCTTCTCTTTCCATTTCATGCTCCTAAGTGACAATGGAGCTGAAGCTGAATCAACCATATTGGGTCATGAGGGAGAAGCTAAATTTGAGAACAGCAGCATAGCGTAGCAGAGTCCAGACCACATACCATGAGGACCATAGCTCCTGTCACTTGTGTGCCTAGGAACAGCATGTGATGCCAAGAGCCACTAATCACAACATGCGTGACCCATGTTGCAGGAGACAGAGTCATACCTAACACACACTCTTCCCAAAAGCCCTATCTTGTTAACTTCCTAGGAGAAAATACATTAAAAGAAGAATAAGAGATTTAACTGAAAATTCCTGGGACAAACCCCAACTATGAGGCTCACAGTAAAAATAATTAATTAACTAAAATGTTAAAACCCATAACCACTACCACCATGACCACAACTACAAAACTTTTAGCTGACGTGCCCCCTTTCCATGTGTGCTTATTTCTTTTAAACACAAAGTAGAGTTGGGCAATAAAGTGTGTCTGTGTTCTTCCTCCAGGTGTTTCCATCATTTTTGATTGCTGATACAGCATAAAAAAAATCACACTATCGACCAAAAATTGGACATAAGGGTGACAAAACAACTTCTTTTCAAAGAACTTAAGGAATGGACAAAACTGGCCTTATCCTTTCAGTGCCTCCCAAATAAAATTTAAAATGCAAAAGAACAAACCTGAGAGCCAAGGAGCTATCTTTGTTCAACACGGTCAGCTGACCTAACCCAAGTTTAACCATGTGGCTGTATAACCTCAAACCCGACAGGACAATAAATGTCAGAATCAGGAACAGAAGAAGAAGTAAGAATTGTACTCTGGGTTTTCTTCTGCTTCGTTTTCGTGTGCTCTCCTTCGTATTAGAGCTAAGACCAGTGACATCAAACTACAATGCTCAACATGCAGCTGACTCCCAAGGTTTACTTGCTTTGATTGTGAAAGTGCATTATCTGCAAATAGATATAAAATTCTGAGAAATCATTGCTGTCACTTTAGTTGTAAAAAGCCACTGTAATATAGTAGTCACAAAACATGAAATTTGAAATGTTAATGCAAGAATTCCAATGATATCTAGAGATATTTAAACATGTGTTTACCTATACATGCTTCTTTATTTATATTATAAAAATTTATAGTAATCCAAAAGGCTGAATTCTCCCAGATGTTATTATTTATTAATATCTTCTTGACTGAGGTGGGACTTTGTGCCCATTTCCCCCTCCTCTCCATCAGGGTTTTGCCTGTCTTGAGCGTGTGTAGGTCTTGTGCATGTGATCACAGACTCTGAGATCATATGTGCACCCACCCTCTTGTATCTGGACAATGCTATTTCCTTAAAGCTGTCCATAACCTCTGGCTCCCCTGTTCTGCACAGATCCCTGAACCTTGAGAGGAAGGGTGCGATAATGACATCCCAGTCAGGGCTGAGCACTCTAAAATCTGCATTCATATTTTAAATGGCTAAGCATAAATTAGTCAAACAATAGTACAAAAGAGAGAGGAGGGTACAGCACAAGGGCTCTAAATATTATTGAGGCTTACCTACATGACACCATCCTTTTGTAGACACATTACAGATCCAATGATCATGATAAAGAATGGGTGTCCCCCACTGAATACCCCCCCTCAAAAGACAACCAAGCCCAAGAGGAAAATCCCTAATGAGCAGAGGCATAGACTCCCCAACATTACACTTCTTTGGGTGATAAATATAAGTTTTATCATTGTCTCTTCAAATTCTCACACGATTTGAAATTCCACATTACTCCCACATGAGCTTTTGAAATTGAGAGTTAAAAAGACCATGAACTCTCCTGTCTTTTTGAAGTAGGATATCTAAACAAGGCAGGGACACTGGAGAGAACAAACTGCACAACAGGCCAGGGCAAGGGGTACCCTCAGCAGCTTAACCTGGCACAGTGACTCCTGCTTTCTTTTCTGATCCCCGAGCCACAGTTTTAATCTGGAAATTAGTGTATGATTTGAACAAGAAAGTTAATTTGAAAGGTAGGCAGCTCCTCTGTAGGGAGCCTGCTGCTCTGCTCTCTCCTACACTTTGGCCAAACAGATTCCACTTTCAAAAAGAATTTCTTCCCCCTTTTTTCCCTTTGTTTTTTCTTGCTGTTATTACTTGCTTTTGTTTGTTTGTTTGTTTGCTTGCTTGCTTGCTTGTTTTTGAGACCGGTTTCTCTGTGTAACAGCCCTGGCTGTCTTGGACCTTGCTTTGTATACCAGGCTGGCCTCGAACTCCCAGAGATCACCTGGCTCTGCCTCCTGAGTGCTGGAATTAAAGGTGGGCATGACTATCATCTGGCTTCCTTTTTATTTCTAATAATAAAATATTTTGTATTTAATGCTCTCAGCCAAAAGGCAGAGTACCAAACTGCAACTTAATAAAGAATTATGGATTCTGGGAAAAAACCAAATTTGATTCTGGTATTCGTTAACACAATTTTGCAAAGCAAACATTTATATTTTCTGGAATCTATACATAAACTGAATACATACAAATCAAAATTTGTTACCGTAATCTAGTTCAGATCATTTGATGATTTCCTGGTATGGTAATTTTATTTGAAAATGTAAATACAATGGAACTTATATTTTTAACAAACAAGACAATGGCTTAAGGTTAAAGGAAACAGCTCTGCTATGCCCCCTTCTCCCATTACCATCCTCATGGAATCACTATTCCTACTAGAAGTACTGTGATATATAATGCACACACATATTTTCAAAACCATTACAGGGTAAGTACCTAGATCAAGAGAGAGAATTCTGTCAGACTCCCCAAAGCACCTTCTTGTGCACTCTTGAGGCTCATCTGACACTAATTAATGAAAGCTGCATACCTACTGCTATCCAGGATATGGCTGCTGGAGACCTGCTTGCCTATAAGGCAGGATGGAGTGGTAGAACATGTACAAAGTATGAGGTAATTATATTACTGGAGAAATCACCATCAGAAGAGATTAACATAATTTTTTTAGAGTGTGTTAATTCTCAGCAGAGTATGTCAAAGTGAGCCCACACTATACATTCAGCCTTGACTACATGTGGTTGGTTCCTTTTCCATCTCTCCATGTCCAACACCATGCTATCAAGATTTTGCAGTTACCAGTATTGTAAGTTAAATGAGCATCTTTTCTTTAAAGTGTGTCCTGCCTCAAGTATTTTTGTTATAGCAACAGAACAGAAACTAATACACCTAAATTACTATAAGTCTTCTTCGCTTTTATTTTTGCTTTAATCAGTTTCTTTTCTTTTTCTTTTTTTTTTTTTTTGTTTTGGATTTTTTGTTGTTGCTGTTTTTAATTTTTTTTATTTATTTTTTCAATTATTATTCTCATTTTGCATATATCATTTACATTTTATCACAGTTCCCCCTCCTTCTCCTTCTCCCATTCCCAGCCCACCTTCCTTCTACTTCACCCACCCCTCATCTAGTCCTCAGAAAGAGTAAGGACTCCCATGGGGAGGGAACAAAGTTTGGCATATCAACTTGAGTTACAATCAAGCCCCTCTTCCCTGTATCTAGGCTGAGCAAGGTATCCCTCTATAGGGAATGGGCTCCAAAAGACAGTTCATACATTAGGAATAAATCCTGGACCCACAGCCAGTGGCCCCAAGACTGCCTAACCCACAGAACTGTCATCCACATTCAGAAGGCCTAGTTCAGTCCTATGCAGGTTCCCCAGTTGTCAGTCCAGAGTCAGTGGGCTCCCACTAGCTTCTGTTAGCTGTCTCTGTGGGTTTCCCCATCATGGTCTTGACCGCTTTGCTCATTTAATCCACTCTTTGACTGGACTCAGGGAGCTCAGCACAGTGCTTAGCAATGGATCTCTGCATCTGCTTCCATCGGCTACTGGATGAAGGCTCTATAATGACAATTGGGGTGGCCATTATTCATGTGGTTTCCTTATGTCTTTACTCAGTTTCATTGCATTCCTTATATACCTGTTTAGCTTGTGTTTTGCTGTCTTTTATCTAAATGAGCTGCCTGCATTTAATTCTGTGTATTATTTGTATATGACTTTCTCCAAGTAACACCCTAGAGAAATTTATCATGATTATATGTGGTATATTTGCTGATGTATCTATGTAACGATACTTTGTGTGGACATACTATGTTTTTATATGGAAAAATCACATAGAATGTTATCTTCAGTATTTACAGTATTTAACTCAGTGGCACTGAGTCATTTACAATTGTATAATCATGAACACGATGTGGTCATCCCAAATAGGAATTCTGAAATCATCAAACGATAGTTCTTAATTTCCATTCTATAAATAAAATTTTTTAGGACTTCATATAAGTAGAATCATACTCTTGTCCTTTACCCTAATGTTTTAAAGTCCTTCTACATACTAGAAATTATCAGAATTTCATTTCTGCATTAGGTTTTCATTACTGTGGCAAATATAAGAATCAACTTAGAAGAGAAAAGATTTGTTTGGACCCGTGTTTCCAGTTGACTTCTGACTGCCATGAGAGTCAACTGTATGCAGTGCTTTGGGCTAGAAATGAGCTATAATATCATGATTGTGGGAAATGATGTGGAGGTTGCTGAACTCATGGCAGTGAGGAGACACACTAAGAACAAGAAGAAAGGTCTGGCGATCAGACACACAGCATGTAAGTATGCTCCCTTGATTACTTCCTCCAACCAAGTCCCAGTTACTGGTTTGCCTCACTTCCCAATAACTTCACCAAATTAAGAAGCCATCAGTGTGGCTCTCCTCTTTGGAACTGAGAGGTTTTTAGAGTCACTCATAAATCTACTGACTCATGCCCAAACCCTAAATACACTACTCAGTGAGGGGAGGCCATATCAAAACATAAAAATTCCATTGTAAAGTTTCATAATATCCCCTGCATATATATCCTACTTTATTTATGGATTCATCTGTGGATGAATTGTTTCCACTTTGGTTCTGTTTTGAATTATCCTGCTAGGCAAAGGGATATAAGTATTTGTTAGATCCAGGATTTCAACTCTGCAGAGATTGTTCCCACCCTAACCTAAATCCTAACTCCTACCTATTCCAGTATTTATTTCTTAGTCATACACAGCATAGAGATAGTTGTCTCCTCGTATTTTTAACAACCCATTAGGTAAATAAAATAAAATGAAATAAAAACAGGTACTTGGTTTTAAATCATTTCTGTATTACTGTATTTTGACATTGTGTTTTTACTCTGGAGCTCAAAATGCCTTAGAATTCTTTTGCCAGCCCAGGCTGACCTCAAAGTAGTGGCCCTCCTATCTCAGCCTCCTGAGGGCTATGATTCCAGGCTTATGTTACCACACTCCCAGCTTCACAAAATTTCCATGTGAGTTGGGAACATCAGCTTAATGTATTTAGAGACTATTTATATCCGCATTTCTCTTTCAGATTATAGCTCTCTCCATGAAGAAAGTCCCACCCACATGAGCACTGCAACAGCAAATATTGATGTTCACGAATATATGTGAAATTTTGTAAAATACAAGTTGTGATTCAGTGGGTTTGAGTTGAGGGTCTGAGACTCTCGATCAGGGATGGATGCTCAGGGTCAGAGGTCAGGTGATGAGTATAAGGAGCGGTACGGATGCTGTAAAACAGTGCATTGACATAAACTCAAAGCAAACGTCAAGCACAGGAACCTTTTGATTAAAGCAACCGACACTGTGGAAGCCACGATTCCAAATGTCTTCTCTTTTGTGTGTGCTTTGTCATCATATGTACTTCATATGAAATGACTCACACTCCATTTCCAAGTACAAAGGGGAAGCAAACTCTTTGGAAAACACAATGCAATGAGTGGTGACCTGCACAGGGTATGGTCAACATCGACACCTGTAGTTATACACCCTTACTGCCATGCGCCTGGTGACTCAGACTAAGAAGACTACTGGTAGAAATGTATGAAAGATGAACTTGAGTGACCTCTGTCCTTGGACCTTACTCAAATCACTAACCAGCAAAACCACAATAATCTATCATTTAAGCAGTATGCGAATTTTTCTTATAGGGCACTTATGATATTAAAAAGAATACTAATAAGAAAACTTCACACATGAAACTTTCTCCTTGATGATATAATAACATCATCAGGAAGAGAAATATTTACTAGAGGCTCTTTGTGCATTTACTCATGTTGTTTTTACAACCACATTGAGGCAGATACTTCAAACAACACTCTATGGGCAGTCAAGTACACAACAGGAAAATTCAATGTTGTACTTAATTGTTTCTACCTGGAAATACTGTTTCTTCACAGAAAAAAAGTCACCTTGACCAATTAGTAGCATTTGGAAGTAAAAGTAGGATGCTGACCTGCTTTGGGAGTGGAAAACACTAATGCGTCATGAGCATTCTATTTTAGTTACTCTTTTGTTAGGTTTTTCTTTCAAAACATTGAAGATGCTGGTGTTATGTTTTGTTTTTAAACAATCTATATAGCCCATCTTATCTGAATGTTCTCACTGTTTCTTTGGTTTTATAAACATCCAAGCAAGGAAAAAAAATAAGTCAAGAGAGAAAAAAAAAAAAGAATTTCCCAATAAAGAGAAAGTCAGTGAGTTGTGAATGTTCATTTTTATTCAGCATGTAAATGAAGAATGAAAAGGAAAAGGATGGTGTGCTCTCTACACTAACAGGAACTGAAAGCTTATAAAAGAAGAAGAAGAAAATGAAAGAACAGAAACAGAAGCCAGTGGGTGTTTAGCTAAACACCCTCTTAACAAGATTAGCTGAGCTAAGACGTGCACTCTTCTAGGTGACAGCTGAGCAGGCACAAGCAACAACAGCTTCCAGGGCAGCAGAAATGACCTCCTGACCTTGGGTCAGACACTGTCAGGATTTTCAAGGTAGAAAGTAAAGGAAGCTTTAAAAACTGCCCTGAAGAGTACATTTAAAAATGAGAAAAATCACTATAATGGACTTTGACCTGATATAGTAACTTTGATAGCTAAGAAAATAACATATTTTTCTGGAATTTTTAATTTTTTTAGATTCATTTTTAGCTGGGAGTCACTGATTCTAGTTCCCCCCCACACACACGCACACACAAACACACACACAGAGGCACTCACACAAGCACACACATGGGCATGGGTATGCATACATATTACATATTGCACACTATTATGTGAATCCAATACATTTGATCTGTTACAAAGAAAACACACACACAAAGAGACCTCCTCCCAAAACGTGTATGGCATTGGTAGCCCCTCTAGTCTCCCTCCAGAAGTCAAACAAAATGAAGACATCAACTCTCAAAACATATCAGATCACAGCCTATAGATGTAAACACTCTAGTCTCAGACAAAGGAAAGAAGCTTCTTCACCAATATTTTTTTTTTGAGACATGGTTTCTCTGTAGCTTTGGAGCCTATCCTGAAACTAGCTCTTGTAGACCAGGTTGGCCTCGAACTCGCAGAGATCTGCCTGCCTCTGCCTCCCGAGTGCTGGGATTAAAGGCGTGCACCACTACCGCCCAGCTTCAATAATATTTTATTGAAGAAGGCACAATATTTCAAAGGCACTGTCCAAGTAAGATGAAAAGGAGGTAAAGCAACCATGTAAAGCATCCTAAGAAAATAAACAAGATAGTTTTTTGAGTTTTTCACTTTTTGGTAAGGGAGGGATTCTTTTGTTTTGTTTTGTTTTCATTCAAGCATGAAATGCAAATAATTTATCCAAGGCAAAAAACAAATCCTTCTCAAACTTGTGCATGACCCTTAGCTAGAAGGCCATGAAGTAATTGCTGTAAAATGATCCAAGCTGCACTACCGACCATGACAGAGACCACATACGGTACCCTCACTGGGGCTCTTTCCATAGTCCCATAGTTAGAGACTTTGAGAGTGGAACCGAAGTAAGATAGAAAATAAGCAAGACAAAGGATTGAAGAGTACAAGGCCAGGATGTGTGGTAGAAGGAGAGCACAAACTCATTTGGATGCAGTGTTGGCAAAGATCCAATACCAGAGACACGATTCCAGGACAACATGAAGCCTTCAAGCATGCACGGTGTACCAAAACAAGACACAGGTCACAAGACCAAGACATGAGATCAGATAGAATAGAAGAGATGCCATAGAGGCTTTATGTACCTTAGGGTGGAAATCAGTCATAAAACTAGCATTTTAAGACTTCAGAAAGAACAATCTCACTCTTATAAAACTATCTATGCTTCCTCTATGTATGCAACTGTATGTGTGCTCAAAGACAGACCAATGTAAGTGTTAATGACGGTTACTGCTGGTGGTAAGGACAAAGGGGTTTTCTTTAGCTGACATTTCTGTTGTTGTTTTATTCATTACATGATGTGTACATGTCTGTGTGTGCATGTGCACAGGTGTCTATAAACAAATGCTTTAAAATGCCATGCTTCAAAAGACAAAGACTGACAAACAGTGGCTCCTCACCATTTGAATAAGTTCCTGCATCCATCCACAATAGGCGTCCATACCATTTCCTGACGCTTGCTAACCAGGCCATGATGATCTCAGCCTTGTGCCCCCCTTGGGATCACTTTCACCAGTGTTAGTGATGGACACACATTTGATGGTCTACACACTGGGGTCTTCTCTGCTCTTTCCTATACAACCTGTTGTTGTCTGAGTACGGCTCAGATAACAGTTTGTCCAAGTCTTACACACAGCTGATATGTAACTCGAATTCATCTTTGGTCACAGCACACATGATTTGTACCATCCCATTTTTTTGGAACAGTTTATCTTCTTACCTTCTCTTTAAACAGGAATTCACGCAGCCTTTGAAATCCCTCATCAACTTCTTACATGTAACCTGTCACTGTTCTTAAAACTCGATGTTCTAAAAGAGCTTTTAACAAAGTTTCACTGAAGGAAACTCAGGAGAACCAGGTCTTTTCATCAGCCCATGAGATCGGGTCTCTTACAGAGAAAAGCTCCCAGGATGGATGCTTTGCAACAGTCAAGCCGGACTTCCATGATCGAAGACCTGTCTAGACGGCCAGGGACCTAGCCACTGATTTCAGCATAAACATTTACTAGTGAATAACTGTTACCAAAGGAGGTATATGTAAAATCTAGTCCCTGTTTTAACAAAAAAAATTAATAATCAGAAAGGTGTTTTTAAAAAATTTATTCTGGCAGATTTTACCTCTAACCTTTAAATTTAAATTCAAAGTAAGCCAATGCTATTCCTATTAGCCAAATGAAGGCTGACATAAAATAGCCAGTAATACTGTGAAATGACTAAATTATCTCCAAAGTCTCTAAGAGTGAATTCAATTATTATCCAATTCACTTTGTTAAATTTTAATTTAACTAACAATCATGTCAGGCTACTTTCAAATGTGACATTTTCCCTGTTCCTGGCAATCTCCATGGCCCATGCCCAGCTACGTCACTGACTGGGATCAGCCAGGACCCAGACTGGTAGGAGGTAGTCCATAATCACTGTTCCTGATTTGCTTTGACTTGTTCCTTTTCATCTAGCCAGATTCTATCATGAGTGAGAACTTCCATGAGGAATGAGGACGTGGGCCCTGCTGCTCATCACCAGCTGTCAGGCACCCAGGCAGCACAAATGCAGAGGTGGCAGAATGGCCACACATTGTCTGCAGCTTCAACGGTGGCATTTCATTGAGCAGGCACTTTAAATTTGTTTCCTTCAGCAAAATTTGTCACCACAACTCTGAGAATATCCAAAGGTGCTAAGGAGTAGGTATCTGGTAGATTTGGTAAGAGGATGTTTCCCTGGATAGCTCAACAATCTAATGTGGTTAAAATTGTAGAGAACAAACAAGAAAGTTGGCTGGGAGCTTAATTTTCCAATTGGTGTGTACTCCCGTTGTTAGAAATGCACGCCCTTTCAACAAGAGTTACTGTTGTATCAGATTCGATACTAAAGAAATCACAAGCATTACATGGAGTTTCCCAATGAAGAAACAACAGAAATCACCCATGGGTGGTTTGTTAGGATGAAGCCACTCTGTTTATTGCCCTTCTCGTAAGCACTGGTCAGGTGACAAAGCTCCCAGTTTTGCCTTCGCTTTCTCTCCTCTACACTGACCCATGATGCTATTGCACAAGCAAAACACACAGCATTGTCCGTGACATTGACATCATTACCTTAACCCAAGTTCCTGTGCATATATCTCTCAAGACACAAACAACATCCTCTCCATACACCCAATAATGCTTCTCCAATGTGCAGGATTTTTCCACATAAACATATTCTTATTTAGCGCCTCTTCCTTTCCTCCTTGTATGACTGCTTTGTTTAACAGAGCTTTAAAACTGTTCCTTCCCAATCACTGAACTCTCTACCCCCAGACTAATGCAATCAAGGCCTTTGAAGGATGCTAGGGATGCTGCATTGAAGTTTGCCAGGATGGCAAGACTGTACACTTCACAGTGTTCTTCACTCTTAGTCCTTAGAAATCCTCCCTCCTCCTCCCCACTCCTTCCTTCAGAGTCGTGTAGGTGGAATGTGCTACTTGATAAATGCAGTCTAGTTATATAACCTGGCTGCTTCTTTACAAGACGTTATAACCAGGGTTACCTTATTTTGTCTCTGTTATGTAATTGGGTTGTAGAAGCCTTTAAATCCCTTCATCTACATAAATATTAATCTTATTTCTGGCTTGTTTGATTCCCAGCACTCGTGTTGTATACTTCATACTTTTATGGGTAACTTTAACTTACCTTATCTCTTTACTGTACTAACCAAACATTTTGTAGTCAAACTATCTTATTCCAAGTTATGACATGTACCTTACTTCTCCAATGAGCTAGTAGAAATTTCTCTCCTTGAGAGCAAAAGGCACTCATAAAGAAATCATAGCATGAGGGATGAAGAATAACACTTTGAAGTGATATAAACTGTTTTCTACAAATACATTTTTATACATCTAGTTTTAAAGTTTTCATTTTTTTAAACTGTAGGTCCTTAATTCAGTTGGAAGTAAAACTGAAACCGTGAAATGTGTATTACACTAGGATGGGTATAGACTACACAAAAGCAGAAAAGGCAAACCATCCTTAGATGGAAGCATTATAAAGTCAACAAGGCCGAATGAGACTGGCCTCAAGAAAACTGAATGAACCCAGAGTGCAATCTGTCCCATCTCTTCCATTTTCACATTTCTCCTAGGCTCACCAAGAGGGTCTACAGAATGCTTCCTACCACTTTCAAAAAACCTTCCTGTAAAGAAAAGTTTATAAACATAAAAATAAGAGCCCACAGTAGCATGTCAGGGAACACATGTCTCTGTCTTAAGAATGGTCAGCATCCTCAGCCTGCACCATACACAACAATACGCTCCTCTGAGTGAGTAGCACGGGGGTTGGGAAGCGCTATGGCTGATTTCTTCCATATTTGCGTAGGTTTGTTTGCTCTCTCAGCAAAAGGGTACAAGATGGGATTGAGGCCAGTTACATAACAGCAGCTCTATAATTCTTTTATGTTTCCCTATGACTCAGTCGATAAAAAATATTAGATCAATTATTTCCTATACTATTGAAAGAAATAAACAAGAATCTGAAAACAGTTTTCACTTCCAGAAAAGTGGAGGATCAGAAGTTACATTTAGCTTTGCTTTGCTTTGCTTTGTTAACTTCTATTTTGTGACCCTGGGACTAAACCTAAGGAAGGACTGGGTATGTTATTCATTTTGAGACATATTAGAAAGCCCCCATCTTGGTTGGGGTTACTATTGCTATGATGAAACACCATGACTAAAAGCAACTTGTGTACAAAAGGGTTTAGTTTACTCACAGTTCCATATAACAAACAGTTCATCATCAAAAGCACTGAGGGTAGGAACTCAAGCCGGGCAGGAGCCTGGAGGCACGAACTGAGGCAGAGACCATGGAGGAGTGTTGCTTATTGGCTTACTAATCATGGCTTGCTCAGCCTGCTTTCTAACAGAACCCAGGACCATCAGCTCAGGGACAGCACCCCCTACAATGGGCTAGGCCCTCCTCCATCAGTCATTATTTAAGAAAAAACTTTACAGATCTCATGGAGGCATTTTCTCAGTCGAGATTCCCTCCATTCAGGTAACTCTGGTTCCCTTGGGGTTTTACATAAGAACTGGTCACCAGTGCCCACGTGATGCAGGCTACTTCCCACTTTTTCTTCTATCAGGTTCAGTGTGGTTAGATTTATGTTGAGGTCTTTACTCCATTTGGACTTGAATAAGAGCAACAATGAATAAATGGGACCTCCTGAAACTGAGAAGCTTCTGTAAAGCAAAAGACACAGTCATTAAGACAAAAAGGCAACCTACTGAATGGGAGAAGATCTTCACATACCCCACATCAGACAAAGGTCTGATCTCCAAAATATACAAAGAACTCAAGAAACTAGACATTAAAATTCTAAATACCCCAATTAAAAAATGGGGTAAGGATCAGAATAGAGAATTCTCAACAGAGGATGTTCGAATGGCCAAAAGATACTTAAGGTCATGTTCAACTTCCTTAGCAATCAGGGAAATGCAGATCAAAAC